>CANXYC010702711.1:0-13346 GCA_948193065.1 Aleurites moluccanus
TGAGTATAAAGTTATACTCACCATTTCAATGGTTCAATATTTTCAGGACCTTAGTAAGAAGTCATCCATTGGCTATTCCATCTCCAGCCTTGGATCAGATGTACGTATTGGGGTCACTCCTATGTATAGAGTTCCTTGGTATATTATGTATAGAGGTTTGAATTGACTTAAGTTAAGTGTTAGAATGATCAAATGGTAAAATGATATGACATGAATATGTATATATATTGTACATATATATGATATATGAGTTTGTGATGAAATGTATATGTGTTATATGATATGGATGAAAATATTGAAGTGCAATTTGAGTTGCAATTGATAAATGGAGGATATAAGGGGATGTATGTAATATTGGGAGTGTATTTTTATATGTTTTACGGATAGCTTAAGTCAGAGTTTCAAAGGAGACTCTGTTAGTTTTTCTGTATGCATATTTGGTAATATGATGATTTTAAAAAAAAAATTTATCACATAAAATATATCACAGGTTAAGTTATGAATATAAAAGTTTAAGCATGGGTTCTTCGAGGTACTGGTGGCTTAGGCATTACCCGTACCCTAGGACCGTCATAGTCTAAAGTTAGGCTGTGACAAATAGTAATTTACCTTTTTTTTACAGGACTTAGGACTTGAGGTTAGCCATTAGGCAAGACATAGAGTTGGAAATACTAGATCCAAAAAATTGGAATTGGGTAGCTCGGTCGTTAGATTGTGGCCTATATGAAAAGAAAAGGGAGAAAAATTAAACATTAAAAGTGCCAAGTCTAAGATTTGGAGCAAGTTCTTTGATATTTTAGAGTTAATAATTGCATTTACGAAATTAAAATTTGGTGAAGTGAGTAGGTTTAGAGAGATGTTATAATTGCATTTTTTGGTTTAAGTATTTGGTTCTAATGCTTGGATTGACCTCCTCATTTATGAGTGGATGAGAGACTATATTTATATTACCTTCAGTCTTGGGGATTGAAGTAAATGGATAACGTGGTCACTTGTAATTTTGAGGTCTTAGTCAATTGTTAATGTCACACCTCAAATTTGAGGACACATGACCGATATTAGGGAATGAAAAGTATAAAGTTTTCAAAACTTGTAGTCAGCATGACATCTCACTAAACAACAAAATTAAAACATGACAGTTGAAACTGTAAAAAAAATCAAGACTATGACTTACCTGTTAAACAAAATCAGAACACAAATTAAATTACTGCCCCTCAAGACTATCATATCCATAATATCAAAATTTATTATCATAAAAATAATTATGTTTAACAGGTCGCCAATCAAATGAGGGAAGCCCAACTATCCTTTGATTAAATAACTCAAACTTTCAAGAAATTAACATAGGAGCAACAAAAACCAACATAAAAATATCAATGCGAAGTTCAAAAATTACAATTTAAAAAGAAAAGAAAATAAATAATTACAGAACTTTCACACTTTTCGAAAATAGTATGAATGACTCAACAAGAATCTAATATGACTTGACAATAATCCAACTTCTAACGCTCACCTGCAAAATGAGAAAAATAAATTGAATAGAAATGAGTGTTTGATTCAATAGATGATACTAACTATTATACTCACCTGATACTACTAATTAGTCTATCAATGAAATATTCATGCATAGTGTCAAACAGACAAATAATCACATAATCAAGCAGTGATAAAAATTAGTTAACATGAACCACTCTAAAAGTCCGTATAAGGAGTCGATCCCCCCTATACCTAGCTTTCTTAGTCCAAATATTGTCTCTTAAATATAATATATTAGGTTCCAGCTGTCACTAGATTTAACCAGGTAGCGTTGATTGGACTAGCAACAACACAGGGCGATGAGCAAGTCCCAAACTATCATACACCAACCATAGCTCATCAAATCATAATCATATCCATAATTAGAATCTTACGTGATCCTATGTCATCCTAATCTCATCTAACAACCATAAGTAATATGCAACACAATTTATAATGGATCATACACACGCACATGTCATTATCCAATTAATAATACTAATGCATAATTATATACATATGTTTATACATGCAATTAAATGCACATGTATGAAAAATAAGAAAATATATTAGAAAGTATCATTCACAAACTTGATGATCATCCAACCGATTGGCTCCCTTGGAGCACTCACTGCCTGGTTGCAAGAAGGACACTCGAAACAGTAGAGCCAAATATGAGGATTATTAGAATAAAATATTCAAACAATGACTTATAAATTAAAAGAACGACTTTATAAAATTTGCCAAAATTTCAATAGAATCTCACCTAAAACTAAGATATAATCCCTAATATAAAAATGATAACACTTTTAATAAATAGCTCATAAATTCTCATCTATCACTATCGATTCAATTCACACCTCCTAGGTATCTCATTCAACAATAAATATTTATAATAATTTTTACACACCAATTATTTTATTCAAATAAATAAATAATTATTTATAAGACTCCAATAAATATTTCAATAATTATTCTTTAATTATTTAATTAATGAGACTCCAAAATAATAATTTTAAAAATAATTCAAATAATTCATCCGTTAATTATTCCGCGATTTAATTCTTGATATCAATCTCCAATAAAATAAATAAATTCTCAATTAAAAATATACCGAAATTAATATTTCACTAATTCATTATTTTAAAATATTTTTAACTATCACCATAATTATAATACCATCCAGAAAAATTATTTATCAGATTTCAATAATTTATCTCAATTTAAATCAATTTATTTATCTAATTTAACTACCACCTCAATTGATTTACTCCATAATAATTTAACTTTGGGTATCTAAATTTCACAAATATCATCCAAATAATTTCTATAATTACTCCAAATTAATCATTTCAATTTATCTTAATTTATAAACTTAATTTAAACACAATTATCAATTATTCACTACCTAAATATTCTAATACTATCTTAATATTCAATATTTTTTATAAATTTTTCTTCAAAAATATTTCAAATAATAAACTAAATTTTAGAACAATTTAAAACTTGCTCATAATTAACAAAAAATACACTTGTGTCTCATGTTTTTGATCCTGATTTCGGTCACCAATCAAAGTAAAATAGGTACCATAAAGTCCATGAAGAGAGAAGAGAGAAGCCAAGAGGAACTAGAATCACCGAAAGTCCATGGACTCACCAACTGCCGAGCTTGCCTCCTAGCCTGCGTGTGCAGTCCGCCGGTGATTGGAAGGCGGAGTTCCAACGTTCTCCTTCCCTCTCTCTCTCGGCTTGATTGGCCTCCGCTCTCTCTTTCCTTTATATATATATATATATATATATATATATATATATATATATATATATCTGTAAGAATATTCTCTAGAATATTCTTCATAAATAATAATCAAATAAATAAATAATATTTCAATTAAATATTTAAATTACCCAACTAATAATTAAAATAATTAATTTAACTAACTAAATAAATAAACAATACATAATACTTTACTACAATAATTTTATAAAATATAAAATTAAAATCAATTTTAAAAAATATATATTTTTTTACTTTAACTAATTATTTCTTTAAAATATAATAAATTTCAAAATTATTTTTATATTCATAACTTTAATTAAATATTCATAAAATAATTATTATTTAGTAATAAAATATAATTTTTCAAAATATTTCAAAAATACGGTAATTACAATTAGGCCTGGAGCCTTATGCTGAGATGACATGAATTTTGTTTTTCAAAGGTGTTAGAGATTGTGTATTTCAGAAGCTTTGGAAGGACGTGTTGGAGCGAACTCTCCTTATTGGTCGAGTAAGCTCCTCTATGGGTAAGGTATTTATTGCCTTAGATGATCATTGGAATAAGATGTGAGGTGGCCTATCCATGAGGTTTTAGGCTTGACTACTATTGATAACTTGAGTCTAGTAATCTTATTGTCATGACTTAAACTCGGAGATTGTCATCAATATGCAATTAGACCAAAATTTAATCACACAAACCTTACAAATACTATAATTATTGACCAAATAACAATTTTAAGTACCTCAATATTCATGTAACCCTAACATAGAGCAACTAAAAATTAATAACTTTAAACATAACTACTAAAAATTCATCTAAACAATATCAATTCTTAAACAAATATTATCAAATAAATTTGGATCACAGTCTCACTCTAAAATTACAATTATTTAAATGATGAACTAATTAAATCTTTATACTTGAACTCAACTTGAGATGAGATAAAGAAGAGAATAGCCTTGCAAAATAATTAATAACCTGCAAAAAATATAATCATGAAAGAATGAACATACACAACATTATTCAATAAAAATATATGAGGCGGAAAACTTTCTAACCAATTTAATAAGCGATTGACTAACCAATCAATCAATTCGTTTATAAATCTTATACAATTCAAGCAATAATAAAGTAAAATTGAGTAACATTATATATATATGCTGAAATATTTATAACAATACATATAATCTAGGTGCTCTATAAGAAAAATCAGGTCATGGTCTTATCCCAATATAATATAATAAAAGATATATTTAAATCAAAGCAATTTATACGTCTAAAAATCAAAGAAATTTCATGAATAACATGAGTACATATCATTTAATTCATTAGATTATTGTCACATATGTATATATATTAATCATTATTGTTTCCTGATTTCTAGTACATACAATCACATAAATAAATAAGTTAGCAATCATTAATTTATTTAGTATCAATTAAACACATATGATACTCACATAGGCATGAATACAGTTCAAGAACCACCAGTTCTTATTCCAAAAATATGTGAACTTGAAACAGACCCTTAAGAGGTAGTTCTGTGCTAGTTCACAGATCACAGATTTTGGGACTGTTCAGGCTCCATTTCTGATATTAGTTTCAATTTTAATATAGTTTTAATATGATTTTGAACTGTATTTATCAAAAATTAATGTATAAGTTAAAATTTTAAGAAAAAAGGGGCTTGAACTTAATTGGTTTGAATTAGTTGCCTATATATCTTCTTAGAGAATAAAAGAATCAAAGTTCATGTAGTTCTCTTACCTTTAAAAACCTAAGCCCCACTTACTTTAGTTGCTGCTGTCGTTTGGAGATGTCCATTTTCTGATTGTGTCTCCCTCCATTTTCATATCAAACAACTCTCATTCATCATCTTGAACTATCTCTTGTTGCTTATATTCAGCTTTGGTCCGATCAACAGGACAAGTTTGAGCCTCTATTGATTCATTCTTGAACGAGTATCATCCAAAATAGTGCCTCTAACTTGAGTTCACCAAATTCATGATCTAGGTCTTCAATTGAGTTCATTCTTGGTCACTTGCTTGGTTTGGTGTATCCTTGGAGGCTTTCTAGCTTTACCTAGCTTTGTTCTATTTGGTCCCTCCATAGTCTTATTATCATTGCCTGGCTTAGGTCTTTGTCTGCTTTTCTCTTTGCAAATGTCCTCCGAGGTCTTATTGACTTTGTAATACCTTGAATTTTAAATTATTTTGATTTTAAAAATTTATAAGGTATCTTAATATTATTATCAAATTCTTTTATTATTATTGTTATTATTATTAATAATAATTTTTATGCATATATATATATATATAAGAAGATTTTTTAATAAAATAATATTATTTTATATATTTAGTTGGACAACTTTTGATTGGGCCATTTTTAGTGAATTGAAAGCTGGCCTTTTATTGGTAAAAGGGGGGAGAGAGAGAGAGAGAAGACTTCCTCGTCAAATCACCCATCTTCGGCCACAAAAAAGTGACATGCACCACATTAGTAGGAAGCTTGTCCTGCAGTGAACCAATACCAAAAGAATCACCACAAACAGCCACCGAATATACACCACCTGAAGCATCCACCGACTGAGAAACTTTGGAGTTAATTTTGACCATTTTGCCCTCATTTTTTAGTGATTCTGGTGCCATTGAAATCTTCTCTTTCTAGTTTTTATTTGTATCCACTTTTTTCCCAAAGCTTAATTAAATAATTTGACCTAAAAAGTCAAATCCAAACCTTTTTGAGGTGATTTTTGGAGAGTGAATGACACTACTAGACTCTATGTTCCAAGATTTTTTGTTGGTGTTCCATTTGCCACTAAGCAACACCACTTGTAATGACGATTTGACGATAGACCGCTAAGTAGTGTTCAACATCTTTCAAATTGATTTCAGATGCGTGTTTTGACATTTAAATTTGTAAATTCTATACAATTGAGCTTGGAATGATTAATGATGATTTATTGAGTTATTAACCTATTAATTGAGATATAAATTGAGATTGTTATGAATATAGGATTCTTGTCTGTATTTGCATTTTTGTGAAATTTCTTTCTATTATTATGAATTGTGATTTTTATATTTTAAGGAGGAAGGGATGATGTTATGTTCTTGTTTATTGAGGCCCATATAGAGCATTTGAGATTATCTGAGTTGAGTTTGTTGCTTGTATTTTAGGAGGATTAGATATATACTAGGAAAAACTTTGTCGAATTTTGCTAGATTCTCTACAATTTTTGGATGCATGTGTTTTTTCATTCCTATAATTCTTGTTCCAATAGATTTTGAAATGCTATTCTTTTGATCCTTCAGGACCATCTTCTATAGCTCTGGGATCGAGCCACTGCTAAATTAGAATTCTCACCCAAGGTTATGAGTGATGCTATCTACTATACTTTACCTACTCGTCATGTATTCGCATTTACTATATGTATATATGTACATAAATATACATTATGTTTATATATAAACATTTTATTATTCATTTGTGTATGTCATATTACAGTCTATATTGCATATTATATATAGATTTTTGGATGAGATAAGGATGACATAGAACCACATAAGATTGTGATTTTGATTATGATTATGATATCAATATTTAAATACGATGAGTTATGACTGGTTTATGATAACTGTAGACATGCTTATCTCTTGACACTGCTGTCAGTTGGGTCAACACTGTGTGGCTTAATCCAATGACGGTTGTGATCCTATGTATTAGATCTCAAGAGATAATATTTGGATTCAAAGAGTCTGATAGGGGGATTGGCTCCTCATATTAAGGTTTAATGTAGTTCCTATTGACTAATTCTCATTCTTGAATGATTATACAATTACTTATATGTTGGCATTGTGCATGAGCATTTTTATTATCAGAATGATTGTTTAACACTAGGATTATATATTGGTTATTGTCACACAATGAGTTCAGTTTCTTACCATGTCTCTTTATTTTTCCAGGTTGCAGGTTAAGCCTTGAGAACAAATTACTTTTTGTTGAGTTCTTCCTGCCTTCTTCCTTCGACAATGGAGTATATTTAGTTATATTCAAATATTTATTTATTATGGATTATATTATATTATAAACTCTAAAATTTCGTAATTATAGTATTGTGTGGATGTATATATGTATATATGAGCAATATATATAATTATGTACAATGTTGAGGGTAGTTGAGTTTTTTCCTTATTATGATAATATTCTCTATTAAGTAGGAACCTGATGATGATTTTTTACAATTGTGACTTTAGCCCTAAGTGGCAGTGATAGGATGTTATGCACAATTTTCTACTTGGCAGGTTTTTCAGTTGATTTGTGTTTGATATATATGGATATTGCAGGTTTTTTTAGTTGATTAGATTAGTCAAGTTGACGATAGGCTTTAAAAGCCTTAATCTTTTTTGTGCCCTAGTGTTGGTCATGTGTCCTTAGAGTCGGGTTGTAATATACTTCACCTGAATTGGGTCTTTATCTTCCCTACATGGTCTTTTTGACTTTGCTTGGAACATCTGACCTAGATCACACCATTGTTGTCATTGGTCCTCCACTGTCTAATTGGCATTGCTTGGTCATCTGGGCCTTAATTTTTGCATCATAAAGAATCAATTCCCTTTTGTTAACACAAAACATGACCCCAAATTTATTAAAGGTTTTATGGCATCTCTTCTTTGTGAGGTCTCAATTGCAAACTGGTCTAAGGTTTGTGCTTTGCTTACCGGTCTTTACCACATGCCTTCCTATGAGGTCTTATTTTGTGGTAGTTATATTAGCCTTTCCTCATTAAGAGGTCTTACTTTGCTACCTCATATAAAGGAGATGGAGTCATATGGAGGTCTTGGTTTATAGGAAAGTTGTTTTTTTTCCTTGCTATGAGGTCATATTTGGCTTCTTATAGAGAGGTTTTTACCTTGCTATGAGGTCTTATTTTGCTTCTTCATAGAGAGGTTCTTACCTCACGAATAGGTCTTTTGTCTTTTGAAAGGTCTTATGGAGACTCTTCCATGGAGGTCTTATAGAGACTTGTAAAAGATCTCTTGTTGCTTCCTGTAAGGTCTTATACAACCTTGGGTACTGGTTTATCAAGTACTTTAGGGGGACTTGAGTTACCTTGATAAATGTTTTTGAAGTGCCTCATTAAGAGGTCCCTAAATTTTGCTTCTTACAAGGTTTTATAGAGCCTTGCGTAAAGGTCTCATCCAACTCTTTAGGGAGACTTGAGGTGCCTCGTGGAGAGGTTTTTGAAAATTTGCTTCTTGGAAGGTCTTATAAAGCCTTATACAAATTTCTTATTGAGCCCTTTAGGAAGTTTTTAGGTGCCTCATTAAAGGTCTTGAGGTTTCTCACATAAAGGTTTTTGAGTTAGCCTTGTAAAAGGTATTATAGAGCCTTGCATAAAAATCTAACCACATTGAAAAAGGACTTGTTTTCTTGTGGGATTTTGTATAGAGTATACTAGGTCTATGATGCCTCCAATAAGACTTGTCAAATTTAGGTCTTATTTGGGTATGTGATTAGAGGAGTTTGTACCTCACGGTCTTGTGCTTGGCCGAGTTAGGTCTTATGATGTCCTGTAAGGTGGTTTCACTTTCTATATGATTTTAACCTAGAGTTTGCTTGGTCTTTATTGAATTAATCTTACAAATATGTCTTCATGTTTTTAATGTCACTTTTCCAACTTTAGAGTACCCATTCTAGTTGAGCATCTGTGGGATTATCTAGTTGTTGACCCCCTTCTCGATGGGTTTACTGCTTGATTAGGCTAAACTTCCACTGCCAATAACAATATAGTGACCTTAGGAGTTTTTCTTTTTCAGACTTCTCCTTTTTTTTTTTTGGCATAGGTCCTTTAGTTCCATCCTTGTGCCTCTTCTTTTTGGTACTTTGGTGTTGACATGTATGCGATACTTAGGAGTTGTGGTCGAAAGGTCAAGGTGAGTAGATCTTTCTGAGGGTACTTAGGCTTTTTAGGACCTACATTTATAGAGTTTTTCCCTGAAAGATACTTCCAATTCATTTTTCTTCTTATTGATTCCATCTATTCCAATTGAGTTGCAGGACATGAATATGTCATCTTAGTGGTTGTAAATATGCATTGTACCCATGAATGTCATCCCCATATATGGCACCAAAATTTGATAGAGTTTTTCCTAATGGGTCTAGAATCATGAGGCCACTCATCAGCCGAGACTTGAAACTTATGGTGCTGGACCTAAATTTGTGGCATGCATGAGAAAAAAAAAATAGAGAGTGTAATACCCTAGAAATTCCCTATATACCTAAATGTATAAAGAATAAGGAAAACTAAGTAAAATGATAGGTTATATAAGTTGTATAAGAAAATTTAATCTATACTACCTTAAATTAAACATCTAAGAACTCGAATTAAATAGATATAGATTAAATGTGATGATTATTAAATAGTGTAAAAACTTAAGTTGAACTTAATTGAAAGAGATTAGGAACTTAATTGAAAGAAATTTAGAGATTAGGAATTAAATTGTAAAAAGTGTAAGGTGGTAGTTGGGTGGTGAGACCCATCTAAGATTTCTTTACTTAAACTTTAATTTAATTTTTGTAAATTACATGCATGAAAAAAGTTGATAGTTTGGATGAATTGAGCTAAATATAGGAAAAACCATAAATTTTAAGTTAGAATTGCTAAGTTGTAAACCCTAAAATTTGCGAAAAAGGAAAATAATCCTATTATGGTTAATTCCTAATATTTCTGTTATTTAAGTTTTAAGTTGAATATAATTATGCTTGTAGCATTCAAAAATAAGGATGAATTCGATGGAATTGATGGAGATTCCTATTTTTTCTTACTTTGAATGAAGGAGTTAGGGTATTTGATTTTGATATCAATTAGCAAAGATGAGTTTTAAATATACTATTATACGTGTATTTGAACTCTGAGCTATCTTATTTGTTACATGTTCATTTATTATGTGTTGGCCGAATTCTTAGACCATTGATAAATTCTTTGAATTAGTTGAATGTGTTTGTTACTTTATCATTGTTAATTTCTTTGATTTGGTTGAATCCATTTATTGCATCACCACTATTAAATTGTTAATTGGCTGAATCTTTTTATTGTATCACCATTGTGACATCCTTAAATTGGACATAAGTTTATTGAGTTAATCATTGGATAACTATTCTATTTATACTATTGAATGACCAAATTGATTATTGAATATGTGTTATTCCATATGAGCTTTTACTTTGCGAAGCCAAATGTGAATTAAAACCATATGTGATATTTATGAGATACAATGACAGAAATGCCTAATCAATAGGGTAAGGGATAAAAATAAATCAACATTATGCACAGTGACTAATGGATAAGATATAACATCCAAACACTAGCTAGGAAGGGTAAAATGGTCCTAGTCATAAAGTTTAATCAGCCTTATGATATGGGGGAGTATATGCCAAATAATGGCCTCTACTCTGAATATGGAAAAAGTATGCTAGATAGCCTTTATTTCTTAATGAGTTAAGACCCAATTTTATGTCATGCATCTTTTATTGATGAACTTGCCATTTGATTTATATATTTATTGAATGTCTTGATATCTATTTATTGATTTGTATTCCATTCAACCTTTATTATTATTGTTCAATTGTTACCCCATTTACAATCTCATTTGTTATTAAATTGTAAACCAATAACTATTTTTGTGAGCTAAACTTGTGCCACAACGCGGTTTCGGATCACAACGGTCCTAGGGTACGGGAGATACCGAGGTGACCGGCACCCGTAGAACCTGGCACCCGTAGAACCCATTAATCACTACAATGTAATCATAATATTGCAGCGGAAATACATTTACCCATCATCAATCACATAACAATATATATAACCAATCACTCACATAAATACTATTTATTTTGTAAATACTATAATTATATCATTAATAATCTTCAATATTCCCATACATACATATTCATACTCTAACTATACTATACCAAACCCATAGAGCATCTAGGATATTAACATTCAAAAATAATATAGTGTTTAATATAATTACACTGCTATAAGACTACAAAATCCACAGAGAGCCAAAAGAGCTGGGATATCTGCCTCTTACTCTGCACCTGAGAGGGTAAACAGTGAGAGGGTGAGTATATATGATACTCAGTGAATCTAATATGCATCGATCAATAAACTGCATAATGGAACATCAATAAGCAATAAGCAGATGACATAAATGAATCAAATTGCCCAGAATGTTTGTAATACAGAATATGACTGTAAGTAAACAATCATAATAATGAAGCACTGTCACGACCCGCTTTCGCATACCGTGACAGTCCAAGGGTATAGGAGATGCCAATGGCGACCGGCACCCGTAGAACCCAGTATCACATGCACAATCTATAAACCACAATATATTATCCATTTTAATTATTTACCATTCATTCTGTTATTCTGTTATGCATTCTGTAATTTACTGCAATTGACTGTAACAGTCATATATCATATCACATAATCATCATATAATTCATATATACCATCAAGTATCATATACACATGTTCATCTCCTAGCTAACCCATACATACCTCATGGAGCAGCTAGATAACGAACACCAAAAATAATAATACAAAAATATCAGAAAATATACATAAAACTATCTGAAGCAGAAATCCTTGGAAGATAGATGACAGGATTCTGCAGCCTACTCCTCTCATGAAATGGGTAAACAATGAAATGGTGAGTATAGATGATACTCAGTGAATCTATATGCATCATCAATGAAATATAGATTGGAACAATGATATACACAGGATAAGGAATAATGGTATAGTATCAAACAAATAGGTTTACAAAATCAGTATCATAAATCAATGGAATATTAATGGTCACATCAAGTCATGGAATGATATGATAAGACAGATATAGGGCCCTGAAACACGTAGACTATATGTAATCACACAATCGATCACATATCACATAGGCATAAGACTGATCAGGTCCTATGGTCGGGACCAATAACCCTTCCCAGCTAGGGCATCAATATCAATGTGCACATTGCCGACAGTGTGTACCCACTACCCTGTTGGTGAGGCAGCTCTGTCAAACCACATTTAGGTCAATATAAAGGAATAACATGTCAATAGACACCATTATATAATAATGGTATCATCACTGTCAATATAATCAATATGTTTCCAATTCAATTGCAATTGAACAAATGGCATTACAATATACGATGTACAATCAAGGATAAGGGTAATGGTAAACAACAAAGGTATGGAACAACAGTTGGTTCGACAAGGAAAATCGGCGGGCTAATTGGCATGCCAATGTTGCTGGCGACAATAATATTCAAATGGTAGGCCTATGGAATACAAAGAAAAAGGCCAAAGGCAAATGAACTAGGCATTTTGTCAAACATATAGTGGGCATACAATGGCAAGTCAATAGGTTAGGTTTAGGTGCAACATTGACCTGCCCAATTCAATCAACACAAAGCTACATTATCAACAAGGGTATAGGCATCAAAGAAACACAAATTAACAACATCAAAATGGGATCAAATGGCTATGAAAAATCAAGTAAAACTAAGTAAATTTCAAAGGGATGAATAGTACATTATGGTTTGGCCAACAATGGGTTTTTAAGGATGGATTCCAATCATCAATTCAATCAATTAGACATGTTATTTGATGTATTATAGACTCACCTAAGCTTCCAAAGTGCTTTGGAAAATTGATTTTCACTCAATTCCACCAATGAAGCTATATAAGGCACCTTTGTCAAATGTTGTGCCTACATCAAACAAACCACCAATTATTCATCTATTCACATCTAATTAACATATTCTAACACTAATTAATACAATCAAATACTAAATCATTAAACCCTTCTTTAAAACTTCAAATTTAACTAGGCAAATTAGGGATTTCTATCAATTAGCATCAATTGATGCAATTAAACACCAAACCCATCAAATTCAACCTAATTAACATCTAATTGAACCAAAAGATTGAACAAATAAATGGATTACCTAAAATAGGTGATATGGCCGAAACCTCCTTCCAATTTT
>CANXYC010702732.1:0-114590 GCA_948193065.1 Aleurites moluccanus
AATATGAAATGGTAATAGAAAGATATGATTGATTTTAATTATATGATAGATGTATGGTAATATATGATGTTGCAATTTATATGATGATGATGATGAGATTCATGATTTGTGAGTTCTACGGGTTTATGGTGGCCTTAAGCCTACCCTTGCCCTAGAACCGTCGCACCACTGGAGTTGGGGTGTGACACAACAAATGTGTATTTCATGCATAAAATAAATATTGGTTAATATTAGTCAGATGCATAAAATTAATGAGTTTAAGGATTAAATTAGACACATTTAAAGTACAGGATGTCATAATTTTTTATTTTTTTTACAAAGTTGAGGTGTCAAAATATGCATTCAACCAAAAAGGTAACAATATTTTGCTATCAAATTGATGTTCTTATGTAAGATATGAGTGACTACATTGTTTATTTGTTGTGCTTGAAATGTTTTGATGTTGTTCACAATAAATAGAAATCTAAAATTTGTATCTCAAGAAGTAATAGATGAGGGCTTGCGTTTAATTAGTGGTTGAATATCAATTAAAGTTTGGTGTAGGAATATAATTTACAAGTTTTTTGATGTATTAAAAATTCCCATATGCTCAATGCTTAAAAAAAAGACATTATTATTGAGTCTTATATGGCAATACTCCTAGCAGGAGTGAATAAAATTTTAAATTCTAACGCATTTTATCAATCTATATGTAATAAATTAAATAAATATAGCATAATAATAATAAAAAGAAATAGTGAGCAAGAAATTCTTACTCAAATTTATAGTAATTCAGAGCATCTACGTCCATTTCTCTTAAATCCTCAATTTAGGATTCTACTAATTAGGGTTTACACCTAAGAGCTCTTACACCCTTAATTGATTTGTGATTTTATCCTTGTATTGGATTTATAGGATTGCACTCAAACACTGAATCAATTACAAAGGATTTGAGGTTTAATATCTCTCAAAATTAGTACAAAGTTATTACATTGAAAGAGTTAGAGCTCAATAGTTTTACAAGAATAAGTACAAAGGATTTTAGTGTGAATACAAGGATTCTAAGACAGTGCAAAAGTATTTGAAGTTTTGGAGCTTAAATTTCATTTGAATGCACTTAATATCTATTGGTATTTAATTAGGAACTTCACCTATATATAGGTCTTCAAATTTGGTTCAAAAATATGACTGTTCTATAGTAAAAAGATAGATATATGCTTCCGCATCATCTTCAACATCTAAAAACCTATGCAAATTTTACTTGAAAATGACAGTGACGTTCGTTAGTTTCTAGTAACATTCGTTACTTTTCTTTGGTAATATTGGTGACTTTGATGAATGACTGTGACTTTCTTCTTTCTGTTATAAGTACCAATTTTATCTTTGGTAGGTAACATTCATGTAACAAATGTTTCCTCTGCTAGATTGCCCTGGGGAGTAAAGTTAGTGACTTTCTTGAATGTTGGTGATTTTTTTCAATAACAAACGTTTAAGAGTGTAAATAATGTGATTTTACTCTCTGTCTAAAATTCTTGAAATTCAATTAAATGTAATGTTCATTACGCATTAGTAATATGTATTCTTTCCTGCATATCAACAAAAATGTAACCACAAATTTATTAAGTGATTTAAATAAAAGAATAAAATTTTGGCATCATTAAAACACACACGAAAATAACAATTGCCATATACTTAAAACAGTAAAATAAGGTGTACAACAAATGTTTTGTAGAACTAAGAAAAATAATGAGATACGATGATGAAAGAATGAAAAAGATAACATTGTAGATACAAATTGCCTTTATCTTGTAGTAGAGGATCAGGGAATAACTCACAATTTAGAATACTGGTATGATAAGAAAAATAGTTCTTAATTTAACCCAAGGCATTCATAGCCAATTAGTCATCTTTTACTATAGCAACAACTAGTGAGTTATTGATTTGTCTACATTATTATGGTGAATTATGTGATAGTTCGTAATTAGATTTCACTATTAGAAAGATGCTAGTTAGCGACGACCTAAAATCCATCACTAATTAGCAAGGAATTAAAAGGAATAATGATAGAAATTAATTAAATCAAAATAAATCAAAGAAAAAATATAGTGACCGATTAACTATTAAATCCGTAGTTAATTTTACATGCGAATATATGACGCTTTCTTTGATGGAAAAGTGTGAAATAATTGACGTACTGATTTTGGCCTAATGGCATGCATTCTTCTTTTTGGGGATAGTGATTTTTTTTGGCCCATTGAATACTTGATCCGACCCTAATGCTCGATCCATTTAGTAAATCAGTTTGAGTTGGGTTCGAATAATAATATAACTTGACTCTATTATATATATATTTTTAATAATTTAAATTATATTATATAGATATAAAAAAAAATATAAATGAATATAAATATATAAATGAAGAAAGGGTTAATTACTATGAGATCCTTGTATTTTGGCTCATTATACTAAAAAGTCCCTATATTTTGGCTGATTATACTAAAAAGTTTATATATTTTCAATTATACTAAAAAGTTTCTGCATTTTGGTTCCGTTAAAATTCGAGGTCATTCTGTTAGAAAATTCATTAAATCTATATAAAATAACCATAATACTCCTATTTTTCAATATAATTTTCACTCAAATGCTATCACTCTCAATCACACCAAAATTTTCATATTCACCACCAAATTTAATATTATATAGTATAAATCAATTAAATCCAAAACTAATCAATTGAATAAATTTTAAATCCAAAAATTTCAATAAAAAAAATTGGATCCAAATCGCAATTGCAAAATCAATACCTCGAAGGTAGGGAGCTTTAGCCATTTGGATTCCTTGCTGTTTTCCTCGATCCATCCATTTGGGTTTTGTTCATATCCCATTTTATTAATTGGGTCGATCCAAGGCGTGCCGAATGGCAAGGATTCGTTGGGGATGTGGGATGATAGTGTGAAGAAGAAAAGGAAGAAGAAGATGAACAAGCACAAGTACAAGTACAATATTTTTAGTGCTTCCATGTTTAAACTTACCACAAGAAGCTGGCAAGCCCTCGTCGACAACTCTTCGGTCAAGGAAATCGAAGCCATGATCATCACTTTCAACTCATTCGAGCTCATGAAAAGACCCGGTGGTATGGATTCGATGAGTCGGTTGTAACTCAGATCGAGCGTATACAAATAGGGGAGTGATGTTAATGAGATCAGTATCGAACCGGTTAAGCGATTATTGGTTTAGGAGATGACTCGGAGGTTGCTTATCTGAGACAATTGAGGAGGGATGAGGCCAGTAACAAGGCCCAAATAGAAGATGAGTTGGGTTAAATGGGTGGGATTGGAGAGGGAAGGGAAGAGTGAACTAGCAAGTCCCGATGAATCAGAGACACAGGTGCCGAGAATGAAAGCAGTGACTCGATTGAGAAAACAAGTGATGGGATATTTTTCTAGAAAAAGAAAAGAGTTAAAGAGATGTATTTTTTGGATTAAAATAAAATAATTTAATAAAAGTTGATTTTTTTATTGATTGACTAAAGGAAAATTGTGAAATTTTGTACGAAAGTACGTAATAATGTAACATAATTAAAATATATAAATTTTTTAATATAATTTTAAGAACACGTAGACTTTTTAGTGTAATTGATCAAAATATAAAGATATCATAATAATTAATTCATAAAAAAAATAACACAAAACAATTTTTAAGTGAAAAAATAAAAAAAATAAATATAAAAGAGGTAATATCCTGTAGGGCGGGTGGGGCAAATATTATTATTTTTAGGGATTATTTTAAAAATGTTAAAAAAAAAATAAAAAATATTTCATTTTTATTGTTAGAAAAAAAAATTATTGAAAAATACAATATATCTAAAAATATTTTTTCAAAAATATTATATATCTAAAAATATTTAAAAAAAAAAAAATATATATCAAACATATACTAAAAATATATTATATATATATCATAAAATATTAAAATAAAAAAAAGTTATCCTAATATTGAAAAAAAAAGTAAAAAAATTAATATATTTATGTAACATTTCTTTATTTTTAAACCGGTCAAATTCGAATTTTGGGAAATCCAATCCGACCCGTTGTCGTCTCCGTAATCTTCTTCATTTTTCCCGCGTTGTCGCTCTTCCCTCCTCTCTCTGCCTTTGCATCACCGGTAGTGGACCGATTGCCCAAGAATTCCATCACAGCCACAGCCGTTCTCGATTTTTCTGGTAAGTAACGATTATTTTTTTTGTTCTTTTTCTTTTTCTGCTCGATCTCTCTGAGCCACCGAGCCATGGCCGGCGCCATTCTCCTCCTCATTTTTTTTCGTTGATTTTCGGTTACAGAAGTTGGATTTTGCATTTTTGGGTCATTGATTTTTACGGGTTGGAGAATTTCTTCGTCGAACTGTTTTTTTTTTTTTTCTTTTGGTTTTTGATTTTCCTTTCTATTGGGTTTTGCTTAATCTGTTGGGGTTTTGATGATGAACGGGTCTGAGCTTGATTAAGGTATGAGTAATTGGGATTTGCTTTGAATTTGTGAGTTCTGCACGAGTTGTGTTTGAAATTTGCTTGATTTGGTTTTGCTGAATAACTGGAACAATCCCTCTGGGAAATAATCAACTGAAGTTCTATCAATTGGCTCTCAAAATTTGAGTTTGTCATACCAAATCTCACAATTTTATTTTCTTTTAATTTCCAGTTTTGTTGAATAAATTTTGCGAAATTATATTGCTTTTGCTGTGATTAGGACTTAGGAGTTTGTAGTTTTCTTTTAATTTATTTGAGTTTGTTAAAAAACAACACAGAGAAAATTAAAGAAAACTCAGGCTTGTGTTTTTAAGTAATTTATTGCGGATAAGGATTCAGTAGCTAATGTAAAAAGAGTTTGTGATTGAGTTTGGCACTTGGTGGTGTAATCTTAGTTGTTGTTTATATTTGATTAAGGCTACGGTGTTTGAAAGGGGCCTTTTGCCTAAGTATTTTAAGCATAGCAAATTCTCTAGCTTTGTCAGACAGCTATACTTATGTGGGTATTTCTTCCTTTGTTTTCGTTATTATACTAGTACTGCTTGAGATTCAAATTGGTGATTTTTTGAAATTTTTTTAATTAATATCGCCAATTGACTGTTTAATTTGTTGTTTCTGTTAGCTTGTAATTTGTAAGTGTTGTGCATAAATTGTTGGGAGTCTATGTTCATGGTGTTTCCTATATGGAAGCTTGGTTGTGTTGTTTTATACATATATATTTATTTGTAGGAGGGCGACTGGATTGGGGATTTCTTTGTTGTTAAATTAGTTGGTAAATGGTTGTAAATAACTTTGATGCATTTTTGGGTTGGAGAAGCTCGTCTTGAACTACTTATTGTGAAGATGCATACAAGAAATCTCAAAGGTTAAAATTGCAAGAATTCAAAGTGAAATCAGATACTAATAATAGCATTCTGGCAGTATATATTTATTAACGAATTTATTAATTTTTAGTTAACATGAAAGTAACTTATTGAAGAGAAACTTAGTCAATTTGAAGATCAAATCGAGTTATTAACTCAAGCAAAAACTTTGGACGAATGATTAAGAAATCTGCTTGCAGTTAAGTGAGCAACTGAACATCATTATGAATTTGTCATCCTCATTTGCTATATAGTCTTATAGCAATATTTGTAGTTCATAATGTAATGGTTGGCATAGGCATGTGCATTTTTCTAGCAATGGGAGAGGAAAGTAACTAGAATATGTAGATATACTTAATTTTGGTATCTTTATGTTATTAATGCAATTTTAATTAATAGTTGAAATATATTTCATTTTTTTGGAATAGAGGTATATATATATATGTCCAGGGTTCCAGTTTTGCCCGTTGTTTATTCATTAATTGCTTCAAATTATGCTTCTATTAGTACAATTCTCCCATTACCAGTTCTTGTTGTTCGGACTGATGATGCTGAAGATTCAGGTACGTTTTTTTTATTATTGGTTTTTTATTCCACTTTTTGATAATTCTTTCAGTCACCTGTGAGGTGTATACTTACATGAATTCTGCTGTATCTTTCTTGTTAACGGAGAAATATAGGACAGGAACTTACCAATCTGCTTGGAGCTACCTATGCTGCTATTATCTTCCTTGGAGCTAGCAATGCTTCCGCTGTGCAATCTGTTGTGGCAATAGAGAGAACATTCTTCTGCCATGAAAGGGCAGGAGGGATGTATTCATAGTTATCTTTTGCCTTTGCTCAGGTAAGAAATCGGAGATTAATCCCACTGACAACTTGTGTCTACCCCTTATTAGAATGATAGATTTTATAGGTCTTGTGTGAATGTTTATCTTTATATTCCTTGTGCTTGTCTGTATTAGTTTTCAATGTTTCATGTACATTTAGAATGTAAGAGGCCTGTAAGACACAAATGGGCAAAATATTAAAAAGTGGATGGTTTTTAAGTAATGTGGCTGATTCAATATTTTATCATTGGTTAAGTTCATATGTAGCTGGGCAGGATGTATGGTCTACAATTCTTCACAGAAAAAGCTAAGAACCTCATATATACATATATGTATTGATACATATATACATATATGTATACATATGTGTGTGTGTGTGTGTATATATATATATATATATATATATATATATATATTTGAGAATAAGAGTCCATTTCAATTATAAGAGAACCCTAAAAGAAGACACTGCATAGTTTTGAAGAAGAACGCACAGTTTTGGAAAAACATACAGTTTGGCTCAAAGCTTCCTAATACTTGCTTTGTCTATCTCTTGATGATTAGGGTAATTAACATGTTTTTTGCTCTTGATTACATTAATCAGAAGATGCTCATTTAGATTGGCAACTTTAGCATTGATGGGGATTGCAGATTCTCAATTTATTCATTGTGCAATGTGAATTAAGCATATATATATATATATATATATATACATGAATGATCCAAGCATATGTCAATATGTGTGTGTGTGTGTGAATGGAAGATTGATCAATGGCTATAACTTCTATAACTCTGATAATCTTCAAAAGTTGTGTCCAACCCCAAGAGCTGTATCTAGCATAGTGGACACTCAGTATATTTTTATGCTTCTAGCATAATTTCATATATGTGAACTGGATTTTGTGTGATTTAATATATCAAGTTATGTGTGCTCTGATTAATTGTGTTATTTTTTAAATTTGTGTGATTTAATATAATTATTTAAACAATAATTAAATAATTATAATGCAGATATATAAATAAACTAAATAAATAATATATTTTAAATAAATAGTTAATGTATATATTAATTTGATTTTGCAACGGAAATTAGCAATGAATTTCTCATATAGCGACGGATATTTAAGGTGTATTTTTTTCACTTTTGTGACAAAATTATAAATCCGTCGCTAAATTTAGACGAATATTAATAATTTAATGACAGGAATTTTTGTCAGAATCACATTTTCTATTGCTATTTAAACATTGAGTGATTTTTAACAATGGATATTATCCATCGGTAATCCATTGCTAATTTAAATTAGTGACAGATTTTAGTGTCTTAGTGACAGATTTTTGACATAGTTGATAGAAAAAGATTATGCTCGTGAACGTAATGCTTAGATTACAGAAAAATTTGCTCTCTAGATCTTTGATTTGCCGTGTCTCCCATCCTCTTTTCAATTTCCCTGGCTGCGGGCCCCTTTTGTTGTTCATTCTTAGCTACCTAGATCTCTTATAGACGGATTGAGATAGATGAATCAATGGACTTTGGGGAGTGCTGTCCATTTATTATTAGTAGAACCATTGAAAAAACGCTTTTTTTTTTGGGTAGTGTTTAGGATATTTTATCCTTGTCAACTATGTGTTGATGTTTAGTTATGATCGGATTGATTTGATGGCTGTGAATTATTATTATCACCTTTTAAATATATAGGAGCCTATTCATTTCTGATGTTAAAGGATGTAGAATAAGATTACTCTTGGGCAGTTTGTTTTGATTCCAACATAATTCATACCTAGTTCAGTAGTTCTTCTCTCCTTTTCTTCTCTGTCTTTTGTTTTGTTTTTTCTTTGTTTTGATCTCTTTTGTGTCTCTATGAATGCATTGAGAAGCAAACCCTTGGATTTGGCATCAACAACCTCTTCTTCTGTATTCACACTCGTTATTCTCACAATGAATTTTAAAAATCTCATTTTCCTTTTTTGACCTCAGTTTTACTGAATCTCAGTTGCTTTCCCACCACTCTTTACTTGCTTGACATCCAACAAACTTTTATTTCTGTAGCTTTCTTACATCAAAGGAGATAACAAAATAGCTGGAGGACAAAGGATAAATAATTGTCTGAAAGATGTTATAAATATAGCTAACAAGAGCAAAACAAGTAAAGAAAAAAAGGAATGGGTTGTCCCTTTGTTAAGCTTATTTCATTTGAGTCCTGATTATTTATGTTATACAAATGGAATAATTGGAAAATGTACTTTATGCACCAATACGCTTTGGTGATTTATGTTGAAAACTTCTTAAAAATTCCAGCTTGGGATTTTTTTTTTTGGAATTATCTTTAATTTTCAATTGTTTTAAGTTTTTCACTTAATTGTTTGCATTAATTTTAAAACAGAATTCGTTGAAAATGTTATTGATAGCAATTGCATTCCTGAATAAGTAAGATCTGATTGTTTTAACACTACATATTTATGGCAATTTCAGGTGTAAAAATTTATAGGAAGTTTTATACAGAAGAAAGGAAAAGTCTAATGGTGTCCTCTAAATCTGCGCCTCAAAATCCTCTCCTCAGCCGCACCTTTATTTGGCTAGTATACTGTCTGAGTTTCTTAGTAAACTGTTAAATGATTTATATGTTTCAACACATGAGGAAATTAAGTTAATCTTAATGAATAAGGTTCCCTGATTGCTTGGATGCGAATATGACATGCTCTCAAATTGTGCTGATGCTAATATGATAAGGTGTTGATTGTTTGGATCAAATTTACGTGTGCTAGAGACTTGGAATTGATTGATAAATAAATGATGATACTTCCAAGGAATGAACAGCTGATATGACGTGTATGCATGTCTATGTTAAACCCAACTAAAGAAATGCCCTACAATTCTTTTTCTTCTTCTCCTTAAAAAAAAAATGCCCTACAAAACAAGGCTATATATGCCTAAACAATCATAGCTGCTTCAATGTTTTGGTCTCGGGATTGAGTTATGGTGGTGTCCGAAGTCTTCTGGGCTTTGCACGTACTGTTGGAACTTGGAACAGTTTCTGATGCCCTTCCTCAGCCTAGGTCAACTCTTCTTTCATCCTGCCCTCTGCCATATAGGCCACATGTAAGATTACAGCATGTAATGTATTTCTTGATGTTGTAAAAGTTAACTATTCTATAAATATGAAAATTCTTCTCATCTAATTCATATTTATTTTCCTGTCTTGAGGTCAAAGGTAATACATTGACTCATGGAGCAAGCGCCCTGGCAATGCATGCTGAAGGGAGTCACAATAAATATTGGGGTATTCTTAGTGGAAGTGGTGAGTGTCTGATACAAAGCATGTTGAATTTGGTCATTGAGCCAATGAATTTTTTTTTTTTTATCCTTTGCTATACGTCTCTTTATGTGAGATGTCTTCTATATGTTGTTTGCTTTTAAATGTTTTAGATTACTTTTATACTTTTCTTGATAGACGAAAGAAAATAAAAACGAAGTAGTAAGGGGTTAGAAAGAATAAGAGTTCTCTCTAATTTCTTTTTGAACCCTATTTCTCTTCTCCTTTCTCTCATTCATTCTCTTTCAAAATAGTTTATGTACTCGTTACTGGCACACTATCATGTCAGACTTGATGGCACCATCATACCTTCTAATCATGGTACTTGGACTGCAGCGACCAATCAGTTACCACCTGTCCTCAAGTGCTTGACCATGGTCTCCATGCTACCAACTTAAGAACAAAGGGTCACCAGCAATGGCCTATCCCCCCCTGTCGGTGCTACAGAAAATGCCCATTACTTAACCAACTTGTCATCACCTCTAGCATCATTAGTTGGTATCTTGACATTACCATTATTAGCCTGTCATTGCTACCAAAATGGTGTCTATTTTTGACACAACTTATAGTTGCTTCAACTCTCAAATCATTGAAAAACCTCATTTCACATCATGATGCCTAAAGTTGCCACCAAATCTTCTCTGCCAATCTCAACTGATGCGGGAGCTTAAGTGGCTTATTGTAGTGTTTATTCTTTCTAATTCTAGCCCATTTACTATGATACAGTATTGAATTAGTATCGTTTGTCATGCTGGAGCTAAGCTGGGACCTCAGTTAAGATCAAAGCCAAAGCCTGAATGTTTTAGGTTGCATTTGGAAGGTGGAAATTTGAAATGAAAGGATATGAACTTAGCATTTTAGTCTAAATTACTTGAATTGAGTTTATAATACGTAAGCTTTCTTTGGTTGAATAAATTTACAAATGTAGATGAAATTTGTTTGATGATGAATTTGAAATACCTACCAAAAAAGTGTAATTTCAAAAGCGCTCTTTGAGATTTAATTAAAACAAGTTGTTTTACCCTCTTCTTTTGTAATTTTCCAAAATTTATTTTTAAGATTTAAACTAAGAAATCTATGTAAATCCTTAGATTTTAAAAATTCCTAATCTGATACTACTTTAAGGCAATGAAGATTAAACCTCCTTGGGCATAACTAAAAGCAAAAATTCTGAAAATCCAAAAGTTTAATCATTGTTGATAATGGAAGTCATCTTTTACATATTTCTATGGATTTTTAATAAGAAAATAGAACTCTCAAAACAACTGTCTTGAATGTAACTCTGCCCAAATTCCCCTAAAAAAATGCCAACTGCATTCTATAATACCTTCTGCAGCTACTGGTAAACATTCTACTTTCATGAACCACGCTTTATTGTAACCCATTTCACTCAAATGCCAATTGATTGGTCCCTTCTCTCTCTCTTCTGTTCCCTTTGCCTTCTATCAAGTCAGATGTGAAAAAAGGAATTATCCTTTGAGTTACTCAGACCAGTTTTTTCTTATTGTGAAAAAAGGATGTCTACATATTTTTCTTACCAGCTTTCAATTGTGTGTTTAATGTATATCATTTTATCTTTCCAAAATCTACTAAAACTAGTCTTGCAATGAATGTCATCAATCACTTATTAGCTGCTTGTTGCTGGTCAAATGTGCATATTGTTCCGCAACATGGGGCTGTCTTTGAGATAAGGGTGGCTGATGGTTATGGGGCGCGGTGGTCTAAGGAAGGAACTAAGGTAAACTGATACATTAATAGGGTTGCTTGTATAGCAGCAAAAGACAAACTTGCACTCATGTTTTTACAGAGATATTAACATGTTATGGTATTTACTGCAATTTAAAAACCACAGCAATATTTTATCTTTTGTTCAAATAGAAATAATGAGAACATCAAAGTTGCATTTAAAATGTATACATTACCATATCGTGTCTTTTCCTGCTATCAGAGATTGATGTTTTAATCAAATATTGTTCTTGGCAGTGGAAGCACCAAAAACATAAGAAAATATTTTCCTTGTTTAGTCTATCAAATAGGAATCCTGAAAAAATTTGCAAGTTGTCTTCTAATCAAATAGAAATTTTAGATGGAATTCAACAAATATTCTACCCTAGTTACTACCCAATCAGTTAACCTAAAATCTTTGTTTTTGTTTTATTTCTGTTCACTGTTTTCTTGAGCCATACATGGAAGATGGTTTCTCAGAGGGACGGAAGCATTAAGTTGCTTGCAGAGGCATTCCCACTGGCTTCCTTGTTCTATATGGGTATGTTTTCTCAATAATAGGACCTCCCTCTTTCCACCCTAGCCATTATCTTCTCTTTTTCTTATACTTTTGAGGAGACTAAGCCGTGGCTGTTTCAGCTCAGAGGATTGACCACTTCTTCATATGATGTTGCTCCATCCCAACTTCTCCCATCTTTATGGTATTGAAAGTTAAATTTTGTTTCTGTTTCAGTCTTTAGGTTTGAAGATTCGGGTGTACTAGTCCAGAGTCCAGATATTATAAAAGTTGAGCTGGGTTAGGACTTGCAATTTTTTGAAGGCTGGAGGCAGGGAAAGCTAACATAAATCCTACTTTGAAGTAGTGTGAATCTTTGCTTATGTGCTGTCTACACTAGTTTATTTGGTCGGTATGTGTTCATTGTTTTTATTCATATGTATGCTTGTCTATGTTGTTATTTTATTTTTGTGCTAGGTTGTGATTTTGGGACACATGAATTGTCAACACATGAATTTTGGTTAATGATTTGCCGAAGAAAAATGAATATAATATGTGCCAATGATTGGACATATTCCCAAGTGTTGGTTCAGTGTCAGCACCCTCATGGATTGGGTTCTTTTTAGGTAATAGGCAGTGTCCTAGCTACATTGGCAAGATGCCACTAACAGCAATACCTGCAAAGATTAGTCACTGCATTGTTGCCACTGACACTGCTTTCTCCTTCTAGCCCCCTGTTAGAACTCGACCTCTAGCACATGGTGGTTGTTTCCACCATCCTACAACACATTTGTCACAAATTTCTGTACAGATTATTTTTCTACCTTCAGCTATTTGAAGTTAAGGGTTACAGTACCAAACTAAATTTGACATGCATCTTAGACTGGTACTACAACCCCGTCCACCCCAAAAAGAAAACACACAAGGCTTGAGTAATTTTTACTGTTGTATATCCTCGTATGTGTTACAATAGTTATGTAAATGTGTACTGGAGTGAACTGATGTACTACATGTTTTATGTGCAGTGAAATGATTCTTGATGATGAATGAATGATTGATGGTGATGACAAGGGTGAGTAAATGTTGCATCATTTGGCAGTTCCAAATTCATAATTTTGTTGGACTTTTCATTATTGGACCTATTCCTATGGCTTTACTTGCAACAAGATTTGCATACTGTTATTGACTTACGCAGTAACAGATCAGGTTTGATACTGTCGGGTAGTTGGACACGGCTTGTGCATTAGGACAAGAGTTGAATGAACCATCATTATCAACTCTTCCTTTCTTAAACATTTAGTGTATGTAATTGTCTCGTGGACTTGATGTTAAAATTTTAGCAAGGATTGTGGAAGGTATACAACATAACACCAGCTAATGACATGCTTTGTTTCTGCTCATGTTTGCTTGCCTAAATTATTTGAACTGGCTTACACTTCAGATTTATCATTATTTATATTTTTATACTTTTTTTCCTCTTCTATTTTATTTTGGATAATATATCATTGGCACTCTGCATATTAGTGAAATTTTCAGTAACAGGTGCGGCGCCAATTTATTACACCTTTTCCCCATCTTTTCAAGACTAGTGGAAATAGGGGTTTAAATTCTGATTGCTATATATATATATATATATATATATATATATGATACTTGACCATTGGATTAATTTATAACTATGATTGCATAGAGATCTCTCAGGCCCTTCTATCTGGATTGTCCAGCACATTACAATTCATTATTGTTGTTACTATTATCCTTGAAATTGCTTCAGGATAATCCTTCTTACACCAATTTGTATTGTAAAATGGGCAGGTTAGAAAATATTTTTTGGTTTTGGTTTAAGAGGAAAGAGGCTCGAATTTGAGACTAAACTCAATTTGAGATTATTATGTACTGTGTGACTATATCTGTGGGTGCTGTAGGATATCAATGGTTGATAAGCTTACCATAATAGTGTTACTGGAATTCAAGAACTTTTGAGTTAAATCAACTAATAATTAGAATATGATACTATTTTTTCAATAAAAAAATCAGGTTTCAGGTTCCAACCTTGCCCTTATCCGAAAGAGTATTTGATTTGTTTAAATTTGTATTGGGTTGTAATATTTGTCGGTTGATACTCGATAATTGTAATTGATATCTGAATTATATACAACTTATTGAAAAATTTTTATCATTAGAATATGTGAAATTTATTTTAAAAATAAATTTTAATAACATCTAATCATATAGAAAGGCGAAAGGCAAGTTTATTAAGGGTGAATTTGAAGCAAGAAATTAAAATTGGATTGAAAATTTCAATTTAAATATTTTAAAATTATATTGCATTAAAAATTGAAATTGAATAAAAAAATAGTGGTGATGGCGATATTGGAGATGGTGGTTGACCGCTGATAGTAGCGGTACGATAAGTCGTTTTTGCCGATAATAACGGTCCGGTGAATTATACTCGTCAACAATAATTATTCGACGAGCTTTCGTTACCGGCGATGATGATTGTTATAGTGGTAGTGGTGATAGACCGTCAACGATAGTGGTGGTAGTGATGATCCATCATTGTCGGTAGTAATGATGGTGTGAAAAATAAAATGGTAATGGTAATTGTTAAATTATAATTCTTATAGATTAAAAATAAAATTATGAAATTGATTTTTTAGTTATATTATAATTTTAAGAAATTTTAGGTAAAATTTCAATTCTAATTTTAAATGACTATTAAATACTGAAATTAAAAATTTTAATTTTAATTTTAATTTTATTTTTATACTCTCCAAACACATATTGTACAAACCCATTAAAGGTAAGTTACAGACGGAAAGGAATATTTCCTGTGAGATCGAACTGGAAATGCACTAAAAATAAAATATTAAGTTTACTTTAAATTTCTGCTTTTTAGTCGACACTCGATAAGGACTGAATGTGCACCCTCCTTCCCAGTTGTATCAATATTATTATATTTGATAATAAAATTTGGTAGGGTTAACCTATCAAAGTATATATATATATATGGATAAAATTAAAAAATTAATTTTAAATAAATTAAAAATTAAAATTTTTTATAAAAATGATTTTTTTTTAATAAATTAAATTTTATATAATATTAAATTTGAGTGAATTAAATGAAAATTTTATATTAATGACACTTTTTTTAAGCTGAGTCGTCTAATTCATCCGGACTAAAAGTAAAGCATATATATATATATATACAACATAAACATAAACAAAAATACAAGTTGGTGGAGGCATGTAACATCAGCTTACCAAAATCATACTTTCCCCCTTCTTTATCAATAACATGTCATGTGGCAACTTTTTATTTTTCCATCCAACATCATGATGTAACTATATATTATATTCACCATTGCAGCCAACTTTTCAAAGTTCAAAGATAAAATCATCAATACTTTGTAGGACTTACAATACTTAAATTTTAAATTTATTTAACATTTTTTTTAATGCATTTAAATTTATTGGTTGCATTTCAAACTACTAGCATATATAATAACTTGAGTTTTATATAGTCAAATTTGAAATGATTAATATAGCTGGAGTTAATCTTTTTAAATCCTAAAATAACAGAAGTTATAATGACTCTATCAATTAAATCTATTTTTTCTTTGTTACTTTTAACCAGCATAGATTTTTCATTAAATTAATATAAAATTGTTAATTTTGATAATTTGCTAGTTTAATTTCATATAAGGTTACGTAATTCATTATTAAATTTTAATAATAATCACTTATAAATTCAATGTATATTAACAAAATTACTCTATATTGAATTTGTTTTGAAAGGTTATTATTTTTGTACAATAAATATAAAATTTTTATTCAATTTCTCCCTCCTATATTTTGTTTAATTATATTTTTAAATGTATTCTAAGTAAATGGGATTGCTTTTACATTGCCTAGCGACCCTTTTGCAAGTCAATACCCCTTTTCCTGTTGAAGAAGAGTACAGTTCCCCTTTCGGCATAAAAGCCACTGCCATAGCACTTTCAGAAGTTATATATTGCAATTTCTTCTTTTTCCTTCATAGTTCCAAAAAATGGTTTCAAAATTCATGTTTTTACACTAGAGGTTTTTTTTTTTTTTTTTTTTTTTTGTTAAAAACTTAAAATTAATTGATTCTTAAACTACAATTATAACATAAATATTAAATACTTAAGAGATTAAATAATGTTTTTAGGATATAAAAGTTAAAATTTAAAATACAATCAGAAGGTTAAATATGTTCAATTTTAAAATAAAAAGCTGAGAGTATGATGAAATTTCTATAACAAATAAATCGATTTTTCTAATAAGCATCTTAAGAATTAAAAATTAAAGAATATTAAATAAATAAATTTAAAAATAAAATAAATGAGTGAATAGTGGATATTCTAACCTATTACTTGGAATGATAGTGATTATAATAAAATATAACTCTATCTTTTTTCTCATATAAATCATTTTTTATATTAATTTATTTATAATTTAGTCTAAAATAACTACTCTTAATAAGTGCTCTCGTTAGAAAAACCGTAAATAATATTGTAATTCAAAGATGAAATATAAATAAAGTTGGATATGGTAAATTACATAAATGAGTGAATGTTTTTGCAAATAATAGGAGTAAACAAAAGAAAAGAGAGAGAGGGACGGGATTATGGTTGCCAAATGTTAATAATATGTAAATATTTATAATAGTGTTATTAAATGCTTTAATTACAAGGGTTTAGTTCCCTAAAATAAATTTACAGGGTACTAGGGTTAGTTTGAGTTATTGTTTCACTAAATAAACTACTAAATTTAGAAAAATACATTGAAAATATCAATTAAAAGTTATTAAAATTTATTTTTAAATTGAATTTTACATGTAATAGTCATAAAAATTTTAAAACTATAAAATAATATTCTAAAGTTATTTTTTGTAAAATATAAAATGATGTATTCCAATATATATATATATATATATATTAATAAAAATCTAAAAATTATAAAGATTAAACAATGGTATAATTATATGGCCTGCCATTGCCTGCTTCACCTATGTATAATTTTGATGAAAATTATGCCAAATAAAGGTTGGATGATACACCATATATACATATAGATACTCATGTACCTATTGAAGCCAATTGTACTTTTCTGTATTTTTATATAAGCAAAATGTGAGGTATGAGAAACATATGCAGACAAGAAAAGCTACAAAAATCATGGGCCACACATGAAATGGAAATCATATATTTTTTTTTTAAGAAAGAAAGATAAGGAAGAAAGAAAGAAAGCAAAGACATTTGCATTTTTTTCTCCAATGATTGGATAGAAAAACAGGAACCTCATCCTTGTCTTCTTGTCCAATCATTAGGGTTGGAATAACCCTTATTTTGATACCCATTTAATAAATTTTGCTTTTATTTTATATATCATATGTCATCCCTTTTTTGTTTCTCTATATTAGTGGTTTTTTAATGAGAAAACAAACAATAATATATAATTTCCATAGGCATTCATAATTGCTGTTTAAATTTCCAACTTTATTCATTTGTATTTGGAAATAGTCCAACCAATGATTCTGATAAAAACTAAAATGGAACTAAAGGTGCGAGCATTAAGTTGTAGCTTATGAAATTATTTAGCATCTACTAATTTTTCCAAATTAAGCTTCTTAATTAGTTAAATATTGTGGATTTTGAACTAAATTAGTTCAAAATTTTATAATTTTTTTTTACTCCGACTAATTCGAGTTCGAGTGATAAATCTAAAGGGGTGAAACTCTCTCAACGCTTATTTTTTTTATTCATAAAATTCGAATTCAAAATTTTACTTCAAAGGAACGAGTTTTTTATTACACGAATCAACAAGTATTGGTAAATTTTATAGTCTTTAATAGCATAAGAAGTGGATTTTGAAAGGTAAACTACATTAATGTTCACTAATAATCTATGGATTAGATTTAGTTTGTAAAAAAAAAAAACTATTTATTTAATTATTGTTCCATATTCTGAAATACCAAAAAATAGTTTTAATTTTTAGCTTAAATTAGACAATTTGGATGCATATGATCTAATTTAGATGCTTAAGAGAGAGAGAAAATTTTGATGACCATGAAAATGGAAAAATTAAGTTGGCACGTGGGTTATTATACCAAAGCTACCCTGTGTTTCTTAATACTCTTTTTATTGTATTTCTTATTTTTATTACTAGTTGAGTCAATGAGTTATGCATATTGACCCAAAATGGATTAGTGTCAATATGAGTTTAATGTAAATTTGAATGGATTAATAAAAAATTGGATTTAGATGGATAGATTCTGATTGGATTTATAATAAATTGAATGGAAATTTACTACTTCTAAATTAAATATATATTCATGTAATTTGAAAAAATCTCTCTTGAGGTGTATAACCTATAAAATAGAGAATAACTTCATTTATTGATAAATAAATATTATAATTAGGTTATCTTTAATTTGAGAAATCAAAATTTTTCACTTAAAAATACTGTTAGCGTGTTTGACATTAATTACCAAAACTCATTTATGATTAAATTGTACTTTTCAAATGCTATTTCAATTGAATCTTGTTTTAATTTAATATGAAAATCTCAATGGACAAAACTCTAATTTGACAATGGGAGTTTCATACACTCACATTGAAAGCATGTACTGACTGAATAAAATGGTGTTTTATATATCTGCAATTTGCGATGATATGTCGGTTCTTTTTTCCTTCCTCACTTTCTTTTTCCTGTAGAGTGAAACATGAAAGTTGACAGCTTTTGTAAAAGGGTATGCAGACTTTAAACTAGTCAAGCTCTTGCTCTTTCTCCTTTCCTTTTCCAAAGTGTTTGCTTAGCTATCCTTTTATTTTTTATTTTCCATTCATTGTACCTGTGCTCTATTATATCTTGCATGCCAAAGAAAGTTTAAAGTTGAACTAATTTTAGATTTTTTTTTTTTGTTTATTACAAGTAAATTCTAGAAAAAAAGAAGAGTTAAATCAATTATCTCATGTTCTTAAGTAAATATAGTAATGAACCATGAAAATTAAAAATTAAGATTTAACCGAGTCAATTGTTGATTCAATAGTTAGACAATAAATTTTTAATAATTAATCATATATATTTTTAATAGTTAAATGTCATAAAATACTATAAAAATATATATATATTAATTATTAGAATTAAAAAATTCCATATAAAAATATAACAAATAATATCAATGCTTAATATAACATCCGAATCCCATCACCTATCAGCTTATATTTTTGGGTTGAATTTAAATTCTTTTATAAAATTTTAGAATTTACTCTATATCTCAATTTTTATATATTCTATTGTGTTCCTGACTCCTACAACTATGACATATATGTGGATTTAAATCTATTCGATCTGGGCGACTTTCAACATATATACGGATTCTAAATTTATTCGATACTAATTTTGATTGAATTTAAAGTTTTTCACATTAGTAATAATACTTAATAAAAATTTAAGTACATGAATTCTATAGTTCGACAGTTAAATTATTTTGTTTGATTAAGAATTGTGTAATTCAATATATATATTTGCTTATTCAATTATTTAAGCGAATCGACTTAACTTTTCTCACAGGTCACAGTTCAACAATGAGTCCAATTGATGACTGGGTTTGATGATAGTAACTAGGCTCTTGTCAAAAAAATTATTGCACCCTCTTTCAAGGAAAATGAAAAAGAAAAAGAAAATAATGCATTCATGGCATACCAAAATTTAGAGGTATATCACAATCTTAAAAATTATTTATAAAGCAGCCATGAATATATTTAATAATTATATGAGAAGGATAGAATTGACATGAACACATCAACAGCCACTAACATAACAAAAGAAGTATTTTCATGCTCATTATCATTTTTAGTGGCAAACTGAATAGTGTATTAAAAAAATCAGTGGATGATTGTAATTTAATCAATAATTCAATATTATAAAGCATTAATGCCTGTGTTTGTACATTCCACTGGAAGTTCTTTAATTAATTAAAATTTTAATTTGTGTACTTACTACAGCCTAGTGCTAGTTGAAGTAGAGAAGCCTATAGTATTTATTTGCCTCAAAGCTATATTTGATTTTGATAATTATTAAAATTCATATCCAAATTAAATATTGTGCTTTATATATTTATCTAAAGTTACAAGTTAAAAGTCAATATGAGAAGACTGTAAATTATATATATCTAATGAAGAAGTATTTGAGAAACTTGAAAATCTTAATCACTGAGACATTTTAAAATATCAAGAATTCTTGTGAAGTATTAATATCATATTATTTAAAGATTTGGTAAGTTTGAATTATCAAATTATATCCAAATAAAATTTTCAAAGAGATTAAAATACCTGCAAATATTTAAGATTGAAAAGTTAAATACCTCATTTTAGAATATAAAGGATAAATGTATTTTACTAATATTTGGAAACTTGTCTTCTGCCCAAGTATGTTATTTTTATAGAATCAAAGTTATTTTTCAAAATAAAAATAAATATTTTCAAAATTGTGTAAAATTAGATGACCTTCGATATTGATACTGACCCATCTAATTTTGTATCTGATAACAGTACAATTTTTAGAAAATATTTTCTTAATTTTTTTTATATATTATGATGTTTTTATTATTCAAAGATATTTTTTTTGGTCCATAATATCTTCCATTTGAAATATCTTCAAATTCTTTTTCTTTATAGAAAGGAAATCAAAAGATTTTTTTGAGTTTAAAATCTCAATTATAGAAATATTAAATATTATCTTTGATTTTCTGCTCTTCTTTCAATGGCTGGAATTTTATAATTAAGGAAAGGAGCTTTAGAATGGATTAAACAAACCCTAATTGATTTATCTTGTTCTTAATTCATTCTCCTTCAACAGTTATTTTTTTACAATTCTATGAAAAACAAATTTTTTTTTTTTTTTGTTTAAAGTACTTTGTTCGTTTTCTTAAAATCTTTAAAAGTATTTTCCATATCAATTATAAGAGTTGTTTTTGTGATATACCTAAAAGTTTTAGAAGCATTCATTGTGTTAGGCAAAATTCTTATTTCTCATTGTTTGGTGTTTACTTTTGTCCACTTAGTGTTGATTGTAACACAAAATTGACAGATAAAATCTATATACTTTTGAGAGTTTAGATTTAAAACTCCTAGGTTGTTTGTTTGGGTATTTATTGGTGAAAATAATCTATTGAATCTTTAGGTGTTTCTTAATTAAAACATTTGGATTATCCTTTGAAATGTTTAAGGTTAAAACACTTGATCATTTGAGTATTTTTAGTTAAAATACTTGGCTATTCCTTTGAGTATTTGTGGTTAAAATACTTGATTTCCTTTGTGTAATTTATGGATAAAATGCAATGTTAACTTTAGTGTTTATAGGCTAAAACACTTAGTGGAAGGTTGCAAATACATAAATTATAAGATTGTGTACAAGAGAGTGAGGATATCTTTTTTAGGTTATAGGTTTTCAAGTACCTGTTTAAACTTGGGTTTAGATTCTAGGTGGTTAGAATTTAGGTTGTAATTGCTGATTGCTCTATCTATTGAAAAGTGTTATTTAGTAGAGAGAACTTATCAAGGTATGATCTTTGAGAGAGTGGACGTAGGCATGTATGCCCAATCACTATAAATATTGGTGTTAATTTTTCTATCTTTACACTTTTACTATATTGCAATTTTATTTTTTAGTTTAACTTTAGTTAAACTAATTTAATAAATAAACTGCTACTGATCTATTAATTTCAAGAGGCATCTAATATGATCAACTTATCTAGTTTTAGCGAAGTAAAATCAATTTAATCAATCCATATGTGTTTGGTTGCTTGACTATTTTATATCTTATTTACTATGATATGAAACTCATATTTATATATTGTTCTTCATATTGATTTGAACTATTAAAATCAAAGTTTAATAATTTTTTTATCATTTAATTTCAACTCTGATACATTCTGTTTGGGTGATCTAATTTTTATTTATGTTGTTTGTTGAAGTTTGTCATATATAATATTTGTTATGCTTGATTATACTTTGTGATTTGAGATTGTACTAATCGTATCTTATTTCCAAACTTATCACACACAAACTTTCACTTTAGAAGAACTTAAGGTTAGAGTCCTAAATTTACTCAAAAAGTTTTAAAAGTCCAATTCACTCCCTCTTAAGCATTCCTCATATAACAAGTGGTTTAATAGCATGTCTCTACATGTTCAAGGCTTAACTTGGTTAGAGAAAAGATCATGTGGTTTCTAGTTCTATTTCCAATCTTATTATCCCAGAAGGGTAGTCCATTACTAGATCTCAATTATTTAAATGATAACAACCCTTTCTTTTGAAAAATTAGAATGAGATATTTTATTCAATAAGTGGATATAAAGACATGAAAAAAATATTATGCATGAACCTAAGGTACCTAAAATGATTATTGATGGAATCTCGATCGAGAAAACTAAAGATGAATACTTGGATGCTGAAAAGAAACTTGTGCCATTAAATGCTAAAGCTATCAATATCTTACATTGTTTTGATTTAAATGAACATAACACATTTTTACATGTACATTAACTAAATAAATTTGGGATAAGTTGCATGTTATATATAGGAGGCAAATCAAATGAAGAAGTCCAAAATAAATACGCTTATTCATGATTATGAGATGTTCTTAATGAAACCTAATGAGTCTATTTCTCAAGTGAACACCGTGTTCATAGATATAGTTAACTCACTTAAAGTTCTTGGCAAATCATATTCATAATTGGAATGGTGGAAAAAGTGCTAAGATCTTTGCTAAAAATTTAAGAATCCAAGGTGATTGTGCTATTCGAATCTAAGAATCTTAACACCTATTCCTATGATGAGTTGATTGGATCACTCTTTAGGCATGAAATAATAGTGTGCAAAAGAGAATAATTTGACAATCCACAGAAGAAAGTAATTGAGCTTAAAGTTTCATCAGATGATGAAAATAGTTCATACATAGATGAAGATAAAGAGGCTGTGAAGATGGCCAACCAATTCAGAAAAGTAATTAATAAGGACAAAAGAAAATTTAAAAGTGGATAAAAAAAGTAAACATCTAAATTTGAACCAGCAAAGAAGAGACAATCAAATGTAATGTGCTACGAGTGTAATAAACCTGGACATATCAAATCAGATTGTCCGAAGTTGAAAAAGAAGCACAAAAGTCCAAAGGCAAAACAATAATAATAGCAACTTGGAGTAATAGTGAAGATTCTTCATCTAGTGATGATGAAAACAAGGAAAGTAATAAAGTTGCAAATGTTTATCTAATGGCAAAAAGTGAGAGTGATGACACCAAATCACAAAAGGTTAGCCTAAATATTAAGCTTTAAAGGAAAAATCGGTACATTAATAGCACTTGCTCAATGTATATGACTGGAGACAAAAATAAATTCTCCAAATTTGAAAAGATTGATGGAGGAAACATAATGTATGGTGACAAAAAGCAAAGGCAAAATAATAAAAAATTGAACCATTGGTTCTAATCAAAATATAAAACATGTTTCACTTGTAGATAGACTAAATACAATATACTAAGCGAAAGTGAGTTTTGTGATAAAAACAGAAGGATTTAAGAGATTGGATTAGACGAGCAGACTGAGATAGTTAAATAAGATAATCCAAAAACTAGAATTAGACAAGCATAACCTGAACATCATCCAAATTTTCAAAATGAATGGAGATACCACAAATATCATTCAAAGGAGAATATAAATTGGCACTCCATCACAATGCAAAACGACATGATCCAACGTGAGATATTTATGTGGGAATATAGCATTCATCTCATATATTTAACCTAAATCTTATGAAGATGTATTACAAGATGAGTATTAGATGATTACCATGCAAGAAGAGCTTAATCAGTTCAACAGAAATTAAGAATTTGCTAATGATATGCAACACGAATTCGAAATGAGCATTATGATGGGCAAACTAACATTTGTCTTTGGATTACAAATAAATCAAACAAATGAGGAATATTCATTTGTCAAACAAAATATACTAAGAGGTTGATAAAAAATTTCAAATTAGAAGACCTGAAAAAATTGGTACACCTATAAGCCCTTCCACTAAAATAGAATAGATGAGAATAGTGTTTTGACACTAAAGTGAATAGTAATATGAATAGTATTTTGACACTAAAGTGAATAGTAATATGAATAGTATTTTCTTTCTCTGCCTTCCATCAACCCTCTATTAATGGTTAAATTAGAGCTAGATTCTTTTATTTGAACTTTAAGAGGTTTAGAATCATACGATTTTGACTTGTATCTTTTTGGGTAAGGAAACCCTAATTTGAGATTGATTTGGGTTTTCTTGTTTAGGCTTGGGAATCCAAGGAATTTGAGAAGTTACTTGTGTAATTGAGGTGATTAAGCATTAATTAAAGGATATTGCTATAAAGGTGAGATACAAATATATTAATGCATGGAAACCACCATGAGTTTCATTGTTTCTTTCTCTTTAGCATACATATAGTCCTTTCTATAATTGTATTGATAGCATAATGATTAATTCTTAACATTATTCTTTATATTGATATGGATCATTGAAACCTTTTCATTGTTTGGCCATATTTAACTATTGATAATGACTTGGTCTAAATCCTGGGACCAAGCTCATTGATAACCTTATTGATAATGACTAATGATTATTGATATTGAGCTTAATTTCTTTAATAATTGTTCAATTATTATTGGAAGGCCTCTTGGCCTATATTGTTTATGATAACTATCAAGCCTTAGCCTAACGTTGAGTCACGTATATGATACAACATCATTCTCAATGAGAAAGAATTTATTGGACTATGTGCACCGGTGACCTAGTTGATAGGGTCTCTTTTATTAATGTTCCACCTAGAGAAAGCCATATTTATGTTAGAGTTAGGGTGTGATAAGAGAAGAACAAAACCATGGGTATTGAGATTCCTAAGACCACTTTTGAAGTAGAGAAAGAAAAATTAACTCAAGAAAGGGGAAAATGACAAGCTCCAGACCTGTACCATTTAAGGAAAGAGAAGGCAGTCATAGGAAGCAAAAGAACAGAAAAAGCGACTATTGTGTAAAGGTAAATGTTTGATAAAATCATTCCTTCTAATTTTATTAATTGGGAAATCAATGGAGATGAATCATATCAATTTAAAGAATGGTTTGAGTTTCAAGGGTTGAGTTCTTTTATGTCAATCAAAGATATCGTCTTTAGGATTTGATAAAGGAATTTTACGAAATTTTTGCTAAATGTAGTGAGAACCTGGATGTGTTTAGATTGAAAGGGAGAATTTTTGAAATTTCAGTTAATAAATTGGGGGATATTTTTGAGGTCCCAAGTGAGGGAACCAAGGTGTGTAAAAATTATGAGATAAAGAATTATAAGGAGTTTGACATAGGCTTGAGTTCATGAAAAAATTGTATGGAAATTCAACCTTTATAGCCACCGATAGCATCAAGTTCACTGATTTAGGACAAAAGGTGACAGTTCTTCGTAAATTGTAATACCCAGTACTTGAAAAGTTAGAGTAGATGTGTTTGTTTATGTTTGCTTATTTGATAAATGTTAGTATGTGTATGTTTATATATGCATGATAGATAATCTAGAATGTTATGTTAAGTATAGATTACTTCTATAATGATTTTATGTTGAGACATGATGAGTTAAAACTGATTTTAAGGTGTTAAACGTGCGTAAGTATAAGTTGGTTGAGTTTGGATAAGTTAGAATAGAGAAACTTGAGAGATTCTCATCAGCAAGCCTTTCACGGGAGTGAAGATTCCTCACGGGCATGAAGTGTTCTTCACGGGTGTGAGAAATCATTCACCACCATGAGAAAAGTTTTTGTGTAAATTGGCCAATTCTTCATATTTATTTTCATGGGCGTGAAACGTCCCTCACGGCTGTGAAGAAGTACTTCGAACTCAGACGTGAATAGCTCGTTTCAAGGTCGTGAAGCTCCTCTTCACGAGCATATAAGTGTTGGGCCTATATATATGATAGCTCCGTTTTTCATTTCAAGATCTTCCATTTTCAACTCTTCTTCTCCTCTTTCTTCATAAATGGTCCCAACCACCTACCAATTCATTAATATTCATCATCCAATATTTATTTCTTCATAATAACACAAGAAGCAAGGATTTAATTACCAAGAAATACCAACATTTTAGATTTCTCAAGAATTCTTCATTTCTAGGAATTCAAGGTATTTATTCCATACTCACTTATAAGTTAAAAATAAGTTAATTAATGGTTAGAATAGATGAATATAAGTTAAGTATAAATATTTAAGAGTATCATTAGTATTTATTATGGATTATAAGTAAGATATATATGGATTTAGGGTTTTGGGTGAGTAGTAGCTATTTATTCCAATCTTTTTCATTTCTTTAATAAGTGATTAAATTGATGTAAAAAAACATATTAAGATTCTAAAAGATGATTAGAATCATAAGAATTTACAATGTATGAACATTATTGGGTATAGACCCTAATTATGAATATTTGGGGATTTGACATAGGAGAAGAGAACTCAAGGAAATAGAGGAGATTATTGAATGTACAAGTAATTGAGGGAAGTATAAGGATAATTTGCTTTGAGGTAAGTATAAACATTGCATATGCATATTGTTTCCTTGAAGTTTATTGTTCAGTCCTTCCTAATGTACATGTTTATGATACTCATGCTATGAAATACTGTATTGTTAACCTATTAAATGAAATTTTCATGATGTTCTCAGACCAATGATAATTTGTTATATGTAATCACTTTATATGTTGTAAATGACTTGGTCGTTCTTCTTTAGACCAAGCTCATATGAAACCTATTTGTTAACTTGAATGAATTCATCTTTTTATGTTGAAGGTCTTGTGACCAATATGATTCTTGTGAAATCCAAGTTATACGACCCATGATATGTATATGTATAGAACGCTCTTCCCAATGATAGTAAATTCATTGGTCCACTGTGCATTTTGGAAACCTAGTTGATAGAGTTTTTATTAGTGTTCCACCTAAAGGAGACTATAAGCTCTAGGCATATGTCGGACCAAGCATATGTATTACGATAAGGTAGCAAGGCTACTGATGTATTTTGTTACGATAAGGTGGCAAGTCTACTGATGCGTTCTGATGATAACAGTTCTATATATGATTTGACAGTGCTATTCGATTATGAGTAGTTATGTTCTTATAAGTATAACCTTATTAAACTTTCATATCCATGTTTATTTGGTTTGACATTTGCATTGCATGTTTATATCTTACTGAGTTGAAGGCTCACTCATCTTCTGTGGATTTCAAGTGATAGTGTAGCTCGAAAAGGAGACAGAGCTTCTTAATTCATTCCTCCAAGAAGACTCTATGTAATTCTTTTGATGAATATTATTTTGTATTATGGCACTTATATGTATAAGAAGTATACTTTAGAGCTCCATAGTTAGTTAGATGTTGAGAATGATATTATTTTAGAAGTCTGAATTAATATATTGTAGGTTGCCCTTGTTCCTTATTGATATGGGATGTATCTTTTGATCGGTAAGGAATAAGAGAAAATCATATGACGATGTATGAAAATGCATGAATGATTATGTAATTCATAGAAATGAGTATTCATGATGATAATTATGTATAATGTGGATATATGATATGTATGAGATCCAGGATATGAGTGTTCTACAGGTTTATGGTAGCCTTAAACCTACCATTGCCCTAGGACTATCGCACCACTATAGTCGGAGTGTGACAAAGATTGTATCAGAGCTATAGGTTTATAATCCTTAAGATAGAAAGATAGATAGATGTGTATGAGCCTTAGTATAATTATTGATTAAGATAACAACAGAGTATAGGATTCATGTCTCATCCGTGTTGTGTCTTCCTTTGGTATAAATATGTGTTAAGTCTGCGTAGTAATTCTAATCTTGTTTGTTCTTTTTCTCAATATCGAGATGCCTCCACGACATGGTAGAGGACGGGGTCGAGGCCATCCTAGAAGAGATTTATCGTCTGAAGAAGGCTCTGTGGGTGGTAATGGAGGTAATGAGGTTCCTTCTGTACCACAAGTAGATGTGGTTAATATGGCTTAACAATTAAAATAACTGCAAAGGAACTATGCAATAATAGCTGAGTTCATTATTCAGCAAAGACAACAGCAGGTACCCCCAGTACAGGCTCCAGAGATTCCCGTTCCTCCAGCAGTTCCACCACCCGTTGTACCTCAGGTGGAAAAGATATCATTCGAGAGATTTCTTAAGCTTAAGCCCTCAGAGTATAGAGGTGAAGTGGATCCTACAGATTTCCTAAAAGAAATCGAAGAGAAAGTACATATTTTGCACATTCCTAATTGAAGAGCCATGGAGTTTGTTGGCTATTTGATGAAGGTTGAGGCCAAAGATTGGTTCAAGAGAAGCATTTCTGGTATGCTTTGAGAAAATGAAGATATTTTACGGGAGAGATTCAAGGAATTGGTGCCGAATGAATTTCTTCCAAAGAGCATGAGAGAAGCTAAATCTATAGAGTTTGAAAGATTGGTTCAGACACCTGGTATGAGTGTTTCAAAGTACGCCAGAAAGTTCAGTCAGTTGAGCAAATTTATTCCAGCTTTGGTGCCTACAGAAGCGACACAAATTCAAAGGTTTCGCAGAGGATTAGTGGCTCCACTATTTAAACTCTCAGCCACTCTTAAGTTTGACTCTTACTCTAAGCTGGTGGATAAGGCTAGAGTAATTGAGAATAGAGAAATGGAAGCTAGATCTAAAAGAGCATAGAATAAGAAAGTTAAAACAGGTAGTTCTTCCAAGTAAGAGAGTGGAGTGAAAAGAATAGGAGTGACTCATTAATCGGTTCCTCATAGTGGGTATAGAGAACCTGCAGAGAGACCATAATAGAGTAGGACTACCTTTGGACCCACTTCTCATATGAGTTTTGGTTTAGCTAATTTTGCATCATCTAGGACTCCTAGTCCTTTGTGTTCTAAATGTGGTAAATTTCATAAAGGCCATTGTCATTATGCAACAGGAGCATACTTTAGGTGTGGACAGTAAGGTCATTTACTCAAGAATTATTCACAATCAACATTTGGAGTTAGACCTCAGGCTTCTCAGACCACAGTCCAAATGTATAGGGAGAGGAGTGTCATCAACCAGGTACGGGTCGAGGCATTTTAGACAAACTCTAGAGGCTGGCAGAGGATCAGGTCAGCATGTGGTTCAGACTTTGGGGTTAATTCCCATGGGTAGAGGCAGATGTAGAGTTTTTTCTCTAGCACAACATGAGGCCCATACATCTAACACGGTTATTACAAGTATTCTTCTGATCTAAGCTTTGAATGATAGAGTGTTGTTTGATTCAAGAGCTATGCATTCCTTTGTGTCATCATGTTTTGCTAAGAAATTGCATGTGCCCTGTGAATTGCTTAAAACTGTGTTGATTGTTTCTACTCCTTTGGAGGAAGAGTTTGAAGTCTAGAACTCTTATCCCTCATGTGTGGTTAGCATTGGTGGCAAGAACTTGAATGTAGATTTGATTGAATTGCCTGTGTTGAAATTTGACTTGATTTTGGGCATGGACTTGTTGTCTAAGCACTATGCTACCATAGATTGTAATGGAAAAAAGATAGTTTTCAAGCCACCTTTAGGTGAGGAGTTTGAATTTCAAGGGGAGAGGAGCGAAGTACCATACAATATGATATTTGCCATTGGGGCAAGAAGGTTATTGAGAAAGGGTTGCTAAGGTTATTTGACTTATGTCTAGGATACTCAGAAGGAAGTGAAGGGCAGGGAGCAGATTCCAATAGTTTGTGAGTTTCCGAACGTATTTCCTGAAGAATTATCAGGGTTACCACCGGATAGAGAGATAGAGTTCGATATTGAGTTGCTACTTGGCATAAGTTCAATTTCTATTCCTCCCTACCGTATGGCACCGATTGAGTTGAAATAATTGAAAGTATAGTTGCAAGATATTCTTAACAAAGGATTCATCAAACCGAGTAATTCACTATGGGGAGCACTAATGCTCTTTGTGAAGAAGAAAGATGGTTCTATGAGATTGTGTTTCAACTATAGGCAGCTTATAAGGTTACCATCAGGAACAAGTATCCTTTTTCAAGAATAAATGATTTGTTTGACCAGTTATAAGGTGCTAGCCATTTCTCCAAGATAGACTTGAGGTCGAGTTATCATCAGTTAAGAATTTAGAATGAGGATATATCAATGACGGCTTTTCGGACCAGATATGGACACTATGAGTTCTTAATGTTGCCATTTGGATTGACTAATGCACTATCCACATTCATGGACTTGATGAATAGGGTGTTCAGGCCATTTCTGGATAAGTTTATCATTGTATTCGTTGATGACATTCTTATATATTCTAAAAGCAAGGAAGAGCATGAAGAACATCTTTGGATTGTATTGCAGACATTATGGGAGCATTAGTTGTTTGCCAAGTTCTCCAAGTGCTAGTTTTGGCTCGATAGTATTTGTTTCCTTGGGCATGTGGTGAGTAAGAAATGACTTAAAGTTGATCCGAAGAAAGTGGATGCAATCCTTAATTGCCTAGACCCACAAATGTTTCCGAAGTTAGAAGTTTCTTAGGTTTGGTAGAGTATTATAGGAGGTTTGTACAAGATTTTTCTAAGATAGTATAATTTTTTACCAAGCTTACTCAGAAGCAAGTGAAAATTCCAATGGACAGATGCTTACGAATTGAGTTTCCACAAGTTGAAGACTTACAGTGTATTGTGATGCATCAAGAGTGAGACTTGGAAGTGTACTTATGCAGCATAGTAGAGTGATAGCCTATGTTTCTAGACAGTTAAGGAAGCATGAGGTGAATTACCCTATACATGATCTTAAGATGGCCGTAGTTGTATTTGCGTTGAAGATATGAAGACATTACCTGTATGAAGAGAAGTGTGAGATCTTTACAGATCATAAGAGTTTGAAGTATATTTTCCCGTAGAAGGATCTCAATCTTCGGCAAAAGAGATGGATGAAATTACTAAAAGATTATGATTATGAAATCTTGTACTATCTAGGAAGGGCTAATGTGGTGACAGATGCTGTGAGTAGAAAATATTTAGGAAGTTTATCCCATATCTAAGTTAGTAGAAGATCTTTGGTGAGGGAGGTGCAGAGTTTGCATGATATAGGGATTAGAATAGATCTGTCAGATGTGTGTGTGCTCCTGGCTTATTTTCAAGTTAAACTAGTACTTATTAATTAGATAAGAGAAGTGTAAGATAAGGATCCTTAGTTGGTAAAGCTAAAGAATGATGTAGGATCAAAGAGAGCTCCAGGCTTTGCCATAGTTGATGGTGTATTGAGATTGGGCAATAGACTATGTGTTCCAGCTGTGGATGGATTAAGAGATGTGATTTTCAAGGAAGCTCATCATTCTAGCTACAGTGTGCATCCAAGTGCAGCCAAGATGTACCACGGTATCAAGAATTCTTATTGGTGGAGTGAAATGAAAAGAGATGTCGCAGAATATGTAGCTAAATGTCTAACTTGTTAGTAAGTTAAGTTCGAGTATCAGAAGCTTTCGGGACTACTTCAATATTTGCCATTTCTAGAATGGAAATGGGAGAAAGTGACTATAGATTTTGTGGTTAGATTGCCGAGGACTTTAAGAGGCCATGATTTGATATGAGTTATTGTTGATAGATTAACCAAGTCAGCTCACTTTTTGCCAGTCAAGACGACTTATACGGCTTCTCAGTATGCATAAATATATGTTAATGAGATTGTCAGGCTTCATGGAGTTCCAGTTTCGATCATTTCAGATAGATGTACTCAGTTCACCTTGAGATTTTGGTAGAAATTGCAAGAGTGCTTAGGTACACAGCTTGAATTCAGCATAACATTTCATATACGGACGGATGGGCAATCAGAGAGGACCATCCAAACTCTAGAAGACATGCTGAGGATATGCATTCTAGACTTTGAAGGAAATTGGGATACTTACTTGCCATTGATAGAATTTGCCTACAACAATAGCTACCATTCAAGGAACCAGATGTCTCATTATGAAGCTTTGTATGGCAGGAAATGCAAATCTCCCTTGTGTTAGGATGAGGTTGGGGAAAAATATATCGAAGAGCCTGAATTGATAAGATATACGTCAGAAAAGATTCCTTTGATTCGAGAGAGATTAAAGACAGCTTTCAGTCGCCAAAAGAGTTATGCCGATCCAAAGAGAAAAGACATTCAGTTTTCCGTTAGAGATCTAGTGTTTTTAAAGATCTCACAAATGAAAGTAGTTCTACGGTTTGACAAGAGAGGCAAGCTATCTTCATGATTTATTGAACCCTTTGAGATTTTGAGCAAGATTGTAGTAGTTTCATACTATCTAGCTTTGCAATATAACATGGATAGTGTGCACCCGGTATTCCACATATAGAAGCTTTGAAAATACGTCGTCGGTCCTTTTCATGTGCTTTAAGTATCGGTAGTGGACCTTTAGCAGGGCTTGACATATGAAGAGATTTCAGTCGCCATTGTGGACCGAATGATCAGGAGACAACGAAATAAAGATATAATAATGGTTAAGGTCCTATAGAGAAATCAAGCAATGGAAGAGTGCACTTGAAAAAGTGAAAAGAGCATACAGAACAAGTACCCTCATCTATTATAAGAGCAAGGTAAGTCTTAAATTTTGAGGACAAATTTTCTTAAGGTGGGGAGAATGTAATACTCAGTACTTAGAATGCTAGAGTAGATATGTGTTTATTCATGTTTGCTTGTTTGATGAATGTTAGTATGTTTATGTTTATATGTGCATGATAGATAATCTAAAATGTTATGTTAAGTATAGATTACTCCTAGAATGATTATATGTTGAGACATGATGAGTTAAAACTGATTTTAAGGTGTTAAACGTGTGTAAGTATAAATTGGTTGAGTTTGGATAAGTTAAAATAGAGAAACTTGAGAGATTCTCATCAGCAAACCTTTTACGGGAGTGAAGATTCCTCACGGGCATGAAGTGTTCTTCATGGGCATGAGAAATCATTAACCACCATGAGAAAAGTTTTTGTGTAAATTGGTCAATGCTTCATATTTGTTTTCACGAGCGTGAAATGTCCCTCATGACCATGAAAAAGTGCTTCGAACCTAGACGTGAATAGCTCCTTTCACGGTCGTAAATCCTCTCTTCATGGGTGTGAAAGTGTCAGGCCTATATATATATGATAGCTCCGTTTTTCATTTCAAACTCTTCCATTTTCAACTCTTCTTTTCCTCTTTCTTCATAAATGGTCCCAACAATCTACTAATTCATTAATATTCATCCTCCAACATTTATTTCTTCATAATAACACAAGAAGCAAGGATTTAATTATTAAGAAACACCAACATTTTAGATTTCTCAAGGATTTTTCATTTCTAGGAATTCAAGGTATTTATTCCAAACTCACTTCTAAGTTTAAGATAAGATAATTAATGGTTAAAATAGATGAATATAAGTTAAGTATAGATATTTAAGAGTATTATTAGTATTTATTATGGATTATAAGTAAGATATATATGGATTTAGGGTTTTGGGTGAATAATAGCTATTCATTCCCATCTTTCTCATTTCTTTAATAAGTGATTAAATTGATATTAGAAAACATATTAGGATTTTAAAAGATGATTAGAATCATAAGAATTTACCATGTATGAACATTATTGGATATAAACCCTAATTGTGAATATTTGGAAATTTGACATAGGAGAAGAGAACTTAAGGAAATAGATGAGATTATTGAATGTACAAGTAATTGAGGGAAGTACAAGGATAATTTGCTTTGAGGTAAGTATAAACACTGCATATGCATATTGTTTCCTTGAAGTTGATTATTAAATCCTTCCTAATGTACATGTTTATGATACTTATGCTATGAAATACTGTATTGTTAACCTATTAAATGAAATTTTCATGATGTTCTCAGACCAATGATAATTTGTTCCACGTAATCACTTTTATATGTTATAAATGATTTGGTCATTCTTCATTGGACCAAGCTCATATGAAACCTATTTGTTAACTTAAATGAATTCATGTTTATATGTTGAAGGTCTTGTGACCAATATGATTCTTATGAAATTCAAGCTATACGACCCATGATATGTTTATATATAAAATGTTCTTCCCAATGAGAGTAAATTCATTGGTCCACTCTACACTTTAGGAACCTAGCTGATAGAGTTTTTATCAATGTTCCACCCAGAAGGGACCATAACCTCTAGGCATATGCTTGGCCAAGCATATATATTACAATAAGGTAGCAAGGCTACTGATACATTATGTTACGATAAGGTAGCAAGTCTATTGATGCGTTCTGATGATAAAGTTTTATACATGATTTGCCAATGTTATTTGATTGTTAGCAGTTATGTTCTTGTAAGCATAATCTTATGAAACTTCCATACCCATGTTCCTTTGGTTTGACCTTTGCATTGCATGTTTATATCTTACTGAGTTGAATGCTCACTCATCTTCTATGGATTTTAGGTGATAGTATAACTCAAGAGGGAGCTAATATATAAGACAGAGGTTCTTGATTCATTCCTCAAAGAAGACTCTATGTAATTCTTTTGATGAATATTATTTTGTATTATGGCATTTATATGTATAAGAAGTATACTTTAGAGCTCCGTAGTTAGTTAGATGTTGAGAATGATATTGTTTTGGAAGTCTGAATTAATATATTGTAGGTTGCCCTTGTTCCTTATTGATGTGAGATGTATCTTTTGATCGGTAAGAAATAAGAGAAAATCATATGATGATGTATGAAAATGCATGAATGATGATTATGTGATTCATAGAAATGAGTATTCATGATGATAATTATGTATGATGTGGATATATGATATGTATGAGATCCAGGATATGAGTGTTCTACGGGTTTATGATAGCCTTAAGCCTACCCTTACCCTACGACTGTCGCACCACTGGAGTCGGAGTGTGACATAAATTTATCACTCACTATTTGAATCCTAGAAATGGAAGCTTTGATTATTTGAATAATATTGATTAGTGTCTGATTTGACATATTATGAAGAAGAAAATTTCAATTTCCCTATCTTATTTTTAATAATTTGAACAAGATCACAAAGACTAATAGTATAAGTTATGGAATGGTGTTGACTAATTTATTTAGGGATTTAAAATTGAAACTTGGAAAGGGTGCTAAAACTAAACTAAATGAGAGACCTGATGAGTTTGGCGAGATGTTTTTAAAATCATGCAAGTATATAAAAGATGTTAAAGAGAGTAAAAAGAGTAACGGAAAAGAAGAAAAGAGTGAAAAATGTAAGGAAAAAGAAAAAGAGAGTGAGAGAAAAGAAAGTAAGAGAGAAAACCATATGAAACAAAAATATGAGTTTAGTTGATGAATTGACAAAATTAGATAAAAAACATAATTAAAAAAGGAAAATTTAGATAAAAATTCAAAAGAGACAGAAACAAGAGAAAGAATCAAGTGAACATGAATCAAATGAGCAGAAAATAATAAGCTCTGAAGAAGAAGATTCTAATATTTTTTTGAAAAGCTAAAGGCTGAAATCACATTATTAAAATTAAGTAGTGAAGTTCCAGTTTAGAAACCAAAGCAATAGTCTTTAAATCAGTTAGTAGAGAAAAGTCAGAAGAGTAGAAGAAAGTAGCTGAGCATAAAAAAACTAAAAAGATAAAAGGAAAGATTTTGAATAACTCAAATATGATCTTGAATGAGATTCGAGAGACCAAGAGAGCTATTATATCAAAAGTTTAGATTAATGCAGCTAATTCAGAAATGTTGAAAGCCTTAATTATCTAATCTCAACAACATATTAAATTAGATGAAGAAAGATAAAAAAGACATAATATATGACTTCAAGGCATTCTTAAAGCATCCTAAACTTTTCATGGATGTATGGAAATGGGTTATCAAGGTACAAGAAAAGCTTAAGATGATAAGTGATAATTTGGGACAAAGCTTACAGTTAATTCACTTTAGCTTGGGGAAGATATGATGAATAAGCTAGAAGTATCTTCATTTACTTCAATCCCCTTCAAATTTGCAAACTAGTATTCAAAGGATCCAGATTCAAAATCAGATCAGGCTGAAGTAGAAACCTTAGTTCCAAAGAAGAGAAATAAAGTTGCAAATACATCTCAACCATCCAAAAGGCAAACCATAAGTTGAGGATTCGGGTTTGTTTCCATCAAACCAAGAGAGTAAGGAAGCAAAGAGAGTCTACAAGACCTGAACTAAATCCTAGCCAAACTTACCCCCTTTGCTATTTAAATATTTTGCATGAACTTATTTCTATTTTGCATGTTTGAGTACTTTGCACTTTATTTATTTTGTGGCTAATTCCTCTTTATTGACGACAAAAAGGGGGAGAAGAATTGGGATGTTTTAAGTACTGCTATGTTATATTATAGGGGAGAAGAATTTATATATTTTAAAGTACTGCTATGTTATATCCTATGAGTATATAAGGGAGTATTGTTATTATATGCTTATGCTTGATGATTATATGATTCTACAATTTTTTTTTGCAGACATTTAAATAGGGAGCACAAGTATGGTTCATATACAATTTATTTTTACTCTGATCTAATTTCTGTGTTGGAAAGGAGTTTAGATTTAGGGGAGATAAATTTACTAATTTGCTTTTTTATCTCTTTATATTTGATTATATATTTGCTTTTGTTGTAATTTTTATTTGGTTTTGTCTGCATAAAAAAAGGAAAAAAATTTTAGCCCCAAAGTTATATTTGATTTTGATGATTATTAAAACTCATATAAAAATTATATTATTATGCTTTATGCTTATTTAGAGTTGCAAGTTAAATGACACAATATCTTAAGACTTCAAGTTATATATGTCAAATGAAGAAATACTTACGAAGTTTGAAGATTTTAATCATAGAGGCATTCTAAAATATCAATAATTCATGTGAAGCCTCAATATCAGAGTACTTGAAGACTTGAGAAACTTAAACTATCAAATTATATCCAAGCAAGTCTTTGAAAGAGATTAGAAGACCTGAAGATATTTAAGATTGAAAAGTTAAAAACCTCATTTTAGAATGTAAGAGGTAAAGGTATTTTACTAACTTTGAGAAATTTGTCTTTTGTCCAAGTATCAAATTATTTTTCAAAAGAAAAATTAAAATTTTTAACACTGGATAAAATTAGATGACCTTTCAAATTGATACTGCCCCATATAATTTCAAATATGATAGCAATATGATTTTTGGAAAGTATTTTCTTAAATTTTTTTTATATCCTAGTATTTTTATTAGTCAAAAATATTTTTTTTGCTCCAGAATATCTTCCATTTGAAATATTTTCAAATCTTTTTTTTTTTATGAAAAAGAAATCAAAAGATATTTTTAGCTTGAAAATCTCCTTTGATTTATAAGGAAAGAAATTTTTAATATTATCTTTGATTTTTCACTCCTCTTAAATGGCTAGATTTTGTATGATTAAGGAAATAAAATTTTAAATAGATTACACGAACCCTAATTGATTGATCTTATCCTTAATTCATTCTCTTTCAACGATCATTTTTTTACAACTCTATAAAACATAAAAGCTTATTTTTTCAAAGTACATTTCGTTTTCTTAAAATATTTGAGAGTATTCTCCATATCAATTCTAAGAGCTGTTTTTGTAAGATATCTATAGGTTTTAGAAGCTTTCATTGTATTGAGCAGATTTCTAGTTTCTCACTGTTTGATGTTTATCTTTGTCTACTTAGGTGTTGATTGTAACACAAAATTGAGAGAGAGAATCTTTTTTACTTTTGAGAGTTTAGGCTTAAAACTTTTTGGTAGTTCCTTTGGGTATTTGTTGATAAAAATACTAGGTTGAATCTTTTGTTGTTTTTTGTTAAAACACTTTGGTTATCCTTTGAAATGTTTAGGGTTAAAATATTTGATCCTTTACTTATTTTTGGTTAAAATATTTGGTTGTTCTTTTGAGTATTTGTGGTTAAAATACTTGATTTCCTTTGTGTATTTCATGGATAAATACACTATTACCTTTAGGTTTTTATAAGCTAAAATACTTGGTGAGAGATTGCAAACATCTTTGTAATAAGCTTGTGTAGAAGAGAAATGATAAATCTTTCTTGACTTATAGGTTTTCAAGTATTTGTGTAAACTTAGGTTTAAATTCTAAACAGTTAGAATTTAGGTTGTAATCGGTAATTGCTTTATCCATTGAAAAGAGCTATTTAGTGAAGAGAACTTCTCAAGTTGATCCCTAGGAGAATAAATATAGGCATGTGTGCTGAACCCCTATAAATATTAATGTTGATTTTTATATCCTTAAACTTTTACTTTATTACCTTTTATCTTTCATTTTAATTTCAATTTAACTGATTTAATATATAAGATCCTACTAACTTTATAATTTCAGGAAGCATATAATTTGATAAGCTTTTTCAGTTTCAACAAAATAAAATCACTTGATTTGTAATTTTGATTGTCTGATTATTTTATATATTATTTGCTATAATCTAATACTGATGTTTAAATATTATTTTTCATATTAATTTGAATTATTTTTGTGGATTAATTTATTCAAATCAAAGTTTAATAATTTTTTGATCGTTTAATTTTAACTCTGATATTATATGTTTAGGTGATCTAATTTTAATATGTATAGTTTCTTATAATTTAACATATATGATATTTGATATATTATGTTCTTGATTATACTTTGTGATTTGAAATTATATTTATATCTTGTTTGCAAACTTGCTACACACAGATTTTCACCTTAGAAGATCTTAGGCTTAAAATTCTAAGTTGACCAAAATTTTAAAAGCACAATTCATCCCCTCTTGCACATTCCACACATAACAATATCACTTGGCAATAGGGATGGCAATGGGGTGGGGAATCCCCGTTCTCCGCGGGGATTTGCCCCGAACGGGGTGGAGATTTCCCGATTTGTCTCCCCATGGGGACGGGGGTGGAGAATATATTATCCCCGTTAGCGGGGACGGGGCGGGGACGGGGAGTGTATTCACCACCCTGTGGGGATCCCCATCTCCGTCTCCGTGGAGACCCGTTATTATATTTGGTTAATTATTATATTTATTTAATTATTCCTTATATAAAATTATATTAATTAATAACATATATATATATATATATATATATATATATATATATATATATATAAGGAATAATTTGTTCAATAAATAATTCTTATGAGATTTGTTCAATAAATAATTCTTATGAGATTGTTGGAGTTTATTGAAAGCACTTATTAGATTAAATTTGTTCAAGTACTCATAATTTAATATATGCTGAATTTTTAATGTTTTATTAAAAAATATTACTGAATATTTTTGATGTATTAAAATATTTATATTTTAATTATGTTTGATTGATGTTTTGTGTGTTTGAATTTATTAATATTTTCTAAATAAATTTTTTTATATTTTTAGTTATTATTTATGAATTTTATAAATATAAATAAATTTAGTAATACAAAATTTAAGTGGGGAATGGGGATCCCCACGGGGAACGGAGATCCCCACGGGGATGGGGATGGGGATTAAATTATTCCCGTATGTGAAACGGGAACGGGGATGGCGATTCTCCGCTAAGGCGGGGGTGGGGATGGTTCCCCCACCCCCGTCCCGCTCCATCGCCATCCCTAATTATCAGCAATATCTAATCGTAAATACAAATAATTAAATCAAATGAAATTTAAATTGAAACTTGAAAAATAGAAACAAGAACTTGAAATTTAGTTGTAAATAGTAAATAAGCATTACTTAATGTTGGATGAGGGGTTGGGCCGCAAATAACAAGTCGATTTAAATTAATGATATGTATTGAATGATTGATAAAATTTTTTGATGTAGTTGTTATTTTTTTAATTTTTAACAGTTGCGTTATAATATTTAGTTATTGTTAGTTGTTAGGTAATTAAAAAGCAGTTGTTTATTAAAATTTCAATTTGAAATTTTTTAAAAAAAATTACAATTTTTTAAAATAAAAAATGTTAAATTATTTTTTAAAAATAATATTTAAATAAAAAATAAATATTTATATTTATATTTTATAGTCATTAAATATATTAACTGTTAATAATAATTTTATTAAACATTTAAAATAATTGATAACAACTACTAATCAATAACTATCAATAGCTACAAACAGCTAAAAGAAAATAAATAAAATAAAGTTTCCACGTTATTTGAAATATTGTAGTTTATCCTATGAGGAAGAAAATGAGAAAAGAAGAAATTCTAGTGAAATTCTCTCCAACTCTATATTTTTTACAGAATCATGATTGTAAAAATTAGATCGGATTAGTCAATTAAACTGCAAAAATTAGGAATTGAATCAATTATCAGCCTGATTAGTTTTTAAAAATTCATTATCTAAACCAGTGAATTAATTAAATCAGATCATTTTTTTTATTCGAGCGGGTCAGATTTTTTTTTAATTTTTTATTAAAAATAATAAATATCAAATTATATTTATTTTCATTATATATATAATAATTATCAAATTATATATATATATATATATATATATATAGTTTTCTGATTTAACCGATTCGATCCCAATCAAACTTCTAATCCTCTTACTCTTTATTTTTACTGATTTTTTAATCGGTCTGATTTTAAAAATAATGAACAGAACATAATGAGCAGTAAGCACAGTAAATAAAATTGTGACTATAGTGATTTCCTAGCGATTTAATTATTGGCTTAGTTTTATCATATATATTTTTGTGAATTATAATGAAGTAAGTATTCGTTTTAATTTCGTTGTATTCTAACTCTTAATTTCATTATTACAACGTAAATATATTAACTTAAAATTTCATACTTTATTCATAATTTGAGAATTATAAAATTATCATAGTAAATAACACACATCGTTTCTTTAAAATTATTTAATTAATGTTTGGTTTAGCTGTTCGGAGTATATTATTAATAGAATATTATAATATATTATATTGATAAATTAGTGTTGCAGCGAAAATTACCTAATTCAATTTTTAAAAAAATTCTTATGATGCAGATGATGAAATAGAATATACAGACAAAATAAAATCATTGATATTAGGATTGGGTTGACACTTATGACATGTTAATTCATACCCATATTCATTTGAGTTATTAACATCTTTTGATAATTATTTGATAAATATATAACGTATTATTAGAAAAGGAAAAAACTAACTCAAACAAACAAAACTTCTCTCGTCTGTAAATCAAAACAATAATATAAAAGTAAATTATGATTTTGAATAATATTGCATTTTCATTATAATTTATTCGGAAATTTGACAAAATATATATTCGGTATATTTATAAAATTATTAAATTGATATGAATTTTAATTTATTTTTTTTATCTCGAGATTGATCCAATAAAATGAAATAGATGATATATCTTAAAATGAGAAACTTAAACAAATTTATATTTTTAAGTTTATACTTAATTATATTATCATCATTTATGGATTTTCATATAATGATTTATTAGGATTAGATATAGTTAAAAAAAAAAAAAATCTCACAGTTAAATGTTTTTTTACTTAGTTTTTGATAATAGGATTTATCAGTTAAAATTTAAACTTTCAGTTTATAAATTATTTGATAAAATTTATTTTAAAAGTTTCAATTAAGTTAAAATAATTTAAAATGATAAGTTGAAATTTTTAAATCAGAAAAAAATAATTTATGAATTTTTAAATAATTTAATAATTTAAAAATTCAAACACTTAGATTATTTAATACTTAAAGTTTAATTTTAAAACCTTCAATATTTAATAATTAATTTTATCAAAAATGTTAAAATCATCAATATTTTAATTTTAAAATGGTAATTTTTTTAAATTAATTTAAATTTAAATCATTCAACTCAATGAATTTAAAGATATATTTTTTACATTTAATCTGAATTTAAAGATATATTTTTCGCATTTAATCTATACATTTCGAGTTAACTTTTAACGTATTAATACCAAAGATAAAATTCTGCTCAAAAAATGAAATGCAAAATCTTTTATTTTTTTTAACCCATTTCATTTTTTTAAAAAAAAGTTAAATTCATTTAACAATTGGACTCAATCATGGATTAAAAAAAATAGCAATAAAGATACTAATGTTTTCTTGGTAGTTCAATAAAATATTGTACTAGCACATGAAGGCAAGCTAAAAAAAATTATTAAAACACTTAAATACAGCAATCTAATTGGACAAATCTATAAGAATCTAGCCATTAAAATTCTGTCTATAAACCAGAAAATTATCATGGAATCCAAATCCATATCTATCTGTTTCTATTTATGATTTACTTTCCAATTTCCACAAAATCCAAATAAAAAAAATAAAATAAAAAATTCATTTTTTTTTTAAGATTTAATTTAAAAATAAAAAAATAAGAACCCATCTTAAGACTTCTGTGCCCCTGCCCGTCGCTTTATCTTTATCGTAAATGGCAATCAAACACGTTACATTGATCATTTTGTCTGCTACCAAAACAACATGAATGGCGCACGTTAGCCTTTTCGATGTAACTTCGTCTAACACGGCGCAAATTAGTCATAATTAAATTGATTCTTTAACATTCCGCAGTCACACAGGCGGCGCGTCGTATCACCTCTGGTAGATCTGGGCCTCTACTCCACTCTCCACGGCCAGAATCGTAAACCAAAACCAATCCTTCCTTTAATCCTCTAACATTTCTTCCACTTCTCCTTAACAAATCGTCAATGCAACCATTGACTTGAATTAGCACAACCTTATCTTCCACCCCTACACAGCTGAATCTCACTGTACTGTCTATTCGAACTTGTGCAGGCAATGGTGGACTCTTTATCCTACACCACACTCCAAACCCGCCACCGCTACCACTTCCTCCGCTATTTTGTCTGCGCGCGTTAAATCGCCAAAATGAAAGCTCCACCGTGTGGCTTGCTAAAATGTACACATGCCCAGCTGCCGCGCATGCTGCCACCACGCACCCGCCACCGGGAACCGCTCGGCTCCTAAGCCACACTCTTGCTTCCACATCGTACAAGTCCATTGAGCTTGCATACACATGTGCTTCTGCCCCAGCTGTGGCAGCGCGTGTGAATTCATTTCCTGTTACTCCACCGATTTTAAGTCCTCCAATTACATAAAACACACCATCAACAGCTGCTCCAATGCACCCAAATCTTCTTCTGGGCGCGTGTGCTACGAGAGTCCATGTATCAGTATCCGGGTCATACTCCTCAACCGCTGCCGCAGCTCGTGACCCACCTCCGGCAATATAGATTTTGCTAGAAACTACAGCACTAGCGAATTTCTTTCTGGGAAAAATCATGGAAGATCTAGAAGAAACAGTGCCACTCCATGTATCATAACACAACAATCCATTTCTGCCAATAATGTAGATTCTGGGTCCAATTGCAGACAATCGAGCATGGGAAACATTATCCAGTGAAGCAATTTGCAAAGGAAAACACAAAGAAACCTTCCAGAGTTCATGGCTGTTAATACAATCATCTTGAAAGCGAAGAGAGGCAGCGAGGAGAGTGGAATCAGAAGCAGAGAAAGCGAAAACAGTAGGGCGGATGAGGTTACGGAGGCGGCGGAGGGAGAGAAAAGAAGGAGAACGAAGGAGGTGGGACCAACGGCGGCAAACAAAGGAGAGAGAAGGGAGGGATGAGGAAGGGACTCTGCAAAGGCATTCTAACAGAAGGTCATCGGGAAGAGAAGAGACGGTGGTGGTGGTGGAGGAGGAGGATAAAATAGAGATGGGTTGGATGGGATTTGGAGAATTGGCGTGTTGTGGATTGGGGAAGCAAGATTTCATTAGCCATGAGAAGTGGCGAGAGTTGCAGCTTTCTGACATGTACTGAGATTTTTCTTTCTGAGAGAGAGAGAGAGGAGAAAGCTAATTTGTGTGGGATCTAATTGGTTATGTTCATTTATTTTAGTTGATGTTTAATTTCAGGTGGTGGACTGGTAAATCTAGGAGTAGAGAGAAGCAGATTGAATCCCGTGTGAATGGGATACTTTGGCTTATTGTGTAACTTGTTTGATTGGTTGTGTAAAGATTAAGGAGAAAGAAATGATTCATGCATACCACTTGAATATCAATACCCTTTAACTACAACTATAAAATTCTTGAAAATCATGTTACATAAGGTCCATATCTTGCATTACTTTCTACTTTTTTTTATTGAGACATAAGGCCCATGTAGAGTTTTTCAATTCTATCAATTAAATTAAATTACTTTTTATATAAAAATATTTTAAATATTATTTACATATATAATAAGTTTTATTTTATTTTATTTTTTAATTATCTATATTTATTTAACAATAATTAATAATATTCATACTTTATGATATGTTTGTGTAATTTGATAATAAATTGAATTTTAATTAAATAATATTTTTGAAAATTAATAATATTTTTATATTAAAAATTAAACTCTATAAATTATCTATTTCAAATATGAAAATTATAAAACCTAATTTATTTGAATTGAATTTTTATAAAATTTGAGTTTTTAAATAAAAAATAAAAGAAATGTAATGTATTAATGTGAAAATTTTCACCTATTAATTGGATTGGATATACATGTTGGATTAAAGAGAAAAATAATATATTAATTTATCAATTGAAATAATAATAATTATAATTAAATATAATATTTTTAAAATCATGAATTAAAATTATTTTTCTTAATTTATCAATTTCTTCACTTAATTTAAATTAATTATTTTTTATCAATACTCTCAAAAAATCGATTTGTATTAGCTTATGCTTGTTGCAATGTGGCTTTTTATTAGGTAGCCCATGTTTATAGAAAGCATCACTCCACTCTTTGTTTTAATTCAAATAAATTATTAGGAGCATACTTCTTATCACTGTTTTGAAAATTGAGTCGTCGGATCATTTTAATTGAAAAAATTAAAAATCGGTTGATTGATTAATCTAATTATTTTTAGTTACTCATCTATTAAAAATCAAATTAAAATATGATAACTCGATGGAGTAATCGATGATCTAATTAATTCGGATTAAATTTTCTATATCAAGTGAGTCAAGTTTTGTATTTTTTTTATTTCTTGATTAAAACGACCCGTTTTAATTTATTCAAAACTGCACTATTTTATTTTTATAAATTTTTTATTATATTTTAATTAAAACGGTGTCGTTTTGAAAAGTTCAAAATATATTAAATTAATTTAAATAATTATAAATTTATATATTATTGTAAATTAAATAAATTAAAATATTGAAATAGTATAAAAATTTTAAAAATAAAAATGAATAGAAATAATAATAAAAAAATTGAATGGAGCAAAAATTATATATATAATTTTATTTTATTTAATTATTTATTTATTTATTTATGAAAAGTAAATTGAATTTAAAAAATAAAATGAAAAAATTAACATTAAACTAATATTAATAAATTAATTTATATTTTTTTATATTAATTTAGTTACTTTTAATTTAATCTTAATTCAACCGATTCGATTTCAATTAAATTTTTAATCATTTATTTTTATTGATTATTTAATCGGTCTAAGTTTAAAAATATTACTTCTTATATCTTTTTTTTGATTATATATGAAGTTACTCAATATGAACGAGGAGAAATATATTTCCTCTTATTTAATAATTTTTAATACATTAAAAATTTTGAAAAATTAATAATTTGGTAAATATTAATTAATTAATTTTTATTAAATTAAATAAGTCATAAATAGTTAAGTAACTATATATTAGCGCAAAAACATCTACATGGAGTCAGCTTCAAGGTATTACCTGCTTTCAATATGTATGGTAATTAATACAAGACAGAGAAGCAAATTTTGCTGGCCAATTTTCATTTGTAGGTTTTGTTAAAATTCTTCACCATATCCTTAAAAATAAATAAATAAATAAATAAAATTTCACCATGTTTGGTTGTTTTTTCTTCAATTTGAATTTATTATAGTTTTGATTTTTCAGAGGTAGGCCCATGTCTTTAAAGAAATTAAAGGAAACATAATAAAAAAAAACACATCAAAAAACTTATTATTGTTATGAAAATAAAGAAAATAAAAACAAGAACAAGAACAAGAATGCAGAACAGAGGGTATTCTATTGTTTTCTTAGTGTGTATTACAAAATAATATGAACTCCTATTTATAGGGTTCATTTTCATCATATGTTACAATATATAAACTCATCATAAATTACAACATAAATTACAATATAAATTACAACATAAATGGTGCAATAAAATTAAACTTAAATTGCAAAAACTTATGAGTAGTGGGATAAATGAATAGACATCTATATTTATCTTATGAGTAGTGAGATAGATGAATGGATATCCATATTTATCTATATATTTATAACACTTATATATTTGTAAAATATTATTGATAACATTATTTCCTTTTCAATAGATTATTTTTCATATATATTAATTAAAATCAGATTTTTAATGTGAAAAAAATTATTAATGTTAAATAAAATAAAAATTTATAACTTTTGAATAATATAATATTATCAAAATTTAAAAATAAAAATAATCTATATTTACTTGCATAAGAATAAAATAAAATTAATAAAATAAAAAAATTTGATAATATTTTTTGTGTGTTTATTTTAGTTAATCTACAAATAAAAAGTTTTATTATGAACTAATTTTTTAAGAATTATAAATAAAATAAGACATCTTAAATTTTTTAATTAAAATTAAGTAAAATAAATATAAAAAATAAGATAATTGTTTTTAGAAATGAATATGTAAAATATTGAAATTTTCAATTTAATAATTTATTATTTTATTTTATTATTAATTAATATGATGAAACTAGTAATTAAATATTATATTTTAATTGTTGTATGTTTATTGGAAATAAACATATTAGAACGACGCGTCTTTCCATTTTTATTACTATTATGTTTTAAGTAAATTAAGGAAGGACAGAATAATCAGCCATTGAACCAAATCTTTTTTTTTCTTGGTAAATCCATTAAAATCAAATCTGATTCTTTGATGAGTGATAACATAACAATGGAAGAAGGTATATATATATATATATATATAGAACCTTCCTTAAATTTTTTTAAAAATATTCAATGGATCAAAATCTTGAATTCTTCAACGCCACCACTTCCTTCTCTCTCTCTTTCCAAAGCAATTCTTGATTATTGCTTTTCTTTCCATATTTCCTTAAACCCAAAAAATTCCCATTCTTTTTCTTGCTAAACAAACAACCTTTTTGACTCTTTTCTCTCATTTTCCCACCTAGGCTCTCCATTTTCTTTGAAACACTTCTTTACTTGCATGATCGTGAAGGATTCATAGGGAATAAGCAAAATGATTGGAAAAGGCCCCAAGAAATTATGGTACCTTGTTTTAGTCCCATTTCTTTTATGGTTCTTGTTGCTTTATTCCTATTATTCAGGTTTAAAAGATAAGAATGCAAATTCTGTTGATACCCATGAATCTAATTCTATTCGAAATTCCACTCAAAATGGAATTAAAGAGACAGGCGATTTGAATTTTACAGAGCCTAATCCCATTGACAATTTTTTCACTGGAGGTGATTGGGATAAGTATCTTAATGAATTTTCATCAATGGCGAAGAAAGAATCAAATCCAGATAATCAAATTCATCTTACAGAGAACAAAACTCAATCGATTAATAAAGTTTTTGATAGAAGAAATGAAGAAGAAGAAGATAATTTAGTTGTTAGCAAGGAAAATGTGGTTTCTATGGAAGAGAAAATGGAAATTGAATCAACTTCTGGTTCAGACTCTGAATCTTGTTATGGTAAATATATTTATATTCATAATCTTCCCAACCAATTCAATGAAGATTTGCTTAAGCATTGTAGATCTCTTAGTGAATGGTCTAATATGTGTCAATTTATATCAAATTTTGGTTTAGGTCCTAAGCTAAAGAATTCTGAGAAAATTCTTTCTAACAATGGATGGTTTGAAACAAATCAGTTCATGTTAGAGGTTATTTTTCACAATAGAATGAAGCAATACCAGTGTTTGACAAATGACTCATCTTTAGCTTCTGCAATTTTTGTGCCTTATTATGCTGGACTTGATGTTGCTAGATATCTATGGAATTCTAACAGATTAATGAGAGATTACTATTCTCTTAGTCTTGTTAAGTGGCTTAAAGAAAGACCTGAGTGGAAAAATTTCTTTGGTAGAGATCATTTCTTGGTTGCAGGTAGAATCACTTGGGATTTCAGGAGATTAACAAACGGGAATTCTGATTGGGGAAATAAGCTTATGCTTTTACCTGAATCAAGAAACATGACAATGTTAACAATTGAGTCTAGTCCATGGAGCAAGAATGACTTTGCAATTCCATATCCAACTTACTTTCATCCATCGACCGATGAAGAAGTGCTTCAATGGCAGAATAGAATGAGGAGATTGAAAAGGAGGTTCTTGTTTTCTTTTGCAGGTGCTCCAAGACCTAACCTTACTAATTCTATCCGCAGCGAGATCATTAATCAATGTCAGGCTGCAAAGAAGAGATGCAAGATGCTTGATTGTTTTCAAGGTTCAAACAAATGTTATAAGCCTATTTATATAATGAAAATCTTTGAAAGTTCTGTGTTCTGCTTGCAACCAGCAGGGGATTCGTATACTAGGCGTTCGACTTTTGATTCGATTTTGGCTGGTTGTATTCCAGTTTTCTTCCATCCAGGTTCAGCTTATGTTCAATATTTATGGCATTTACCAAAGGATTATACTAAATATTCAGTGTTCATACCAGCAAATGATGTGAAAAATGGTACAGCAAGCATTGAAAGGATACTATCTCGGATTCCAAAAGCGAAAATTTTGAGTATGAGAGAGCAAGTGATAAAGCTGACTCCAGGAATAGTATATGCAGATCCAAGGTCTAGTTTGGCAAATCTTGAAGATGCATTTGATATAACAATTGATGGGGTTCTTGAAAGAATTGAAAAGATAAGGAAAGATATTAAAGAAGGGAATGATGTTGATGGTGATGGGGAAGAATTCACTTGGAAGAAAAATTTGTTTGGGACGGTAGAGAGACATGAATGGGATCATTTCTTTGACAGGTCATAGAATTTAATGTTAGCAAGTAAATTAGGAAGGAGAAAAAAAAATTAGAAAGATTGATTAGAGTTGTACAAACAAAGGATCAAGTAGTCCATTGTTTTTATCCCCTCTTTTGCCTTCGATTCTGTTTCTCAATTTCCTGTATTTTTTTTTTCTTTCTTTAAAGGTCATTTGTGCTCAATATATCAGGAACAACAATTTGATTTTTTAACAATTAAAATCCTTAAAATTAATCTAATTGGGGCAAAATAAATCACCAGTGATATCATGGCCATAGAACAACATTGATAAGTTGTTGGGGGTAAAACCTGTTGAGAGTCTGAACTTTGCCAAAAAATTCAATGTCAGTTTTGAAGAACAAAATGATCTAATTACCCTAATTCTTTATTTTTGGTTTAATTAAGTCCTTAATTAGTCACGTACACTCATCTAATATTAACAAACATTATGCATGGACCATAAAAGCAGAAGTGAGATCCACTTTATATTTTTAAATATAATATGAATGAATCCAGTTATATTAAAATCTATAATTTCATAATTATTTAATTTAATTTGATTTGAAAAATAAAATAAATTAAAAATTAAATTTAGTTTGCGATTTGAGCATTTTTCATTGATTTCAAATTGAATCGAAATTATATATATATATATATATATATATTATTTTTTTATTATTATAATTAAATATATTTTGATTTTATTTTATATACGTATTTTTTTAATTTAATATTAATTTAAAGATTTAAAAAATAATTATTCATGAAAATTAACTAAAAATAAATAAAATAAAGTCTAATTTTTGAGAAAAATATAAGTTTTGAATATATTAATTAATGAAATAGATAAATTTTATATTGTATATTAAACTATTTTGTGAGATTTTTTATTTTCGATATTTTTTATTTTTTTTAAATTTATAATAAAATAATAATGATTTATATAAAATATATTTAGTTTAAAATCAACAAACAAAAATAATCAAATTAAATTAAATTAATAGTTTAACAATAATAATAATTTAATTTAATTTAAAAAAATTTTAAAATAAAAATATTAATTTAATAACAATCTAAGATTCTAAGAAGCCTTGTGTTTATTTGTTGGTTACTTGCAAACAGGGGCATGATTCGGGGTACAGAGGAGTTTTGAACTCCGAGCCACTTCAAAATATTTATATTATTTTATATAATTAGTATAAGTTTTTAATTAATTATTTTAAATTTTAATTGATCTCCTTAAAATTAAATATTAATAAATAATTTTAAATGTTAAAATTATAATTAATGCACATTTATATATGTGAAAAATCAATTAATTAAAAATATATTTTTATAAAAATATAATTATTTATTATTTTTTAAAATAAAAATTATTAAAAAAATTAATATTTTTTTCTATGTTCCTATTAATTTTCAACTCCGAATAAAGGAAATGAAAACAATAGTTTATTAGAGGCAAAGAGGAATAATGGAGAGATTGGCAATTAAAGTCCGGAGAGCCACCGCTTATCATATTTGTTGGGGGGTGAAAGTTACGGGAATGGATTAAATCGGATTAAATTGATTAAATTAAATTAAAATTAATAATTTTATAATTTATTTAATTTAAAAATATAATAAATTAAAAGTTAATTTAATTTATAATTTAAATATTTTTCTTTTTATTTTAAATGACATTAAATTGAAATTATATATATATATATTATTTTTTATTATTATTATAATTAAATATATTTAATTTAATTTAATATATAATTATATTTTTTTTTAATCTAATATTAATTTATAATTTAAAAAATATCATTCATAAAAATTAATTAAAAAAATAAAAAAATTTATTTTTTGAAAAAAAATATAAATTTTGGGTATATTAGTTAATAGAATAGATAAATTTTAGATTATACAATATTAAAGTAATTTTAAATTTTTTTTATTATCAATACTTTATTGATATTTTTTTCTAAATTTATAATAAAATAATGACGATTTATAAAAAAAAATATTTGATTCGAAATCAAAAAATCAAAAATATTTAAACTGAACTAAATCGAACTGAAACCGATAAATTATAATAATGTTTTGATTTAATTTGAAAATTTTTTAAATTAAAAATATTAATTTAATTTGATATTATTGGTTATTAAAGAAATGGACTGTCAGCACAGCATAATAAACTAGCATTTCAGTCATAACCAATAATTTTTTATTATATATATATAATTTTAATTGTAATTAACTCAAACATTCATACGACGCCGTTCTACCAAAGACAAAATAATATTTTTTCACGCACGTACGACGTCGTTGTACAAGAAAAAAAGTCTAAAAAGACAATCTTTCAGAAAAGTCATTTTGAAAGAAAAAGACAAAAGAGGGCCTTGAAAAATCGCTAAGAGCAAAGCTAGATACTTACGCGCCAAAACTAATCTAACCCTCAAAAAGGACATTCTTGTCAAGAAAAAAAAAAATCCTGACTATTTAAACCCAAATCCATGGCTATGATCGCTTGTGGAGCCGAACGTAACAGTTCAACCTCATGTTCTCTTACAACAATTCGCCTCCACAACGGTACCATTGAAGCTCTTCTAATTTCATGGCTGGCACGTGCACCTCCATCACTCGCCACGTGATCGGATCCGCCACCGTCGAGCTCTCCAGGAGTGCCAATCGCAGCAGCGGAGCTTCATTTTCTGCTAGGATTTCAATGAAGAGCAGCGGAGTGTCTACCACTTGTAGCAGCCAGCGTGAGCTCTCAGTAGGTGCCTCCACCGAGGGTCCGTCTTGCATATTCGTTGGTCCTATTGAGACTGCAAGTAAAGAAACCTTAGAAGCTCTTTATCGTCAAGTGAGATTCTGGCTTCAAGTTTCCATTTGCTGCAATTTTATCTAGCTTCAAGTTTTCGTTTGCTGCAATTTTATCTTCATTGATGGAATTTTTTTTCCTCCATGTTTGGTTGCCGATAAAATATAGGAAAAAGCAAGAAAAGTGCAATTTGTTCATTGATTGAATTTTATTTTTTATTTTTTATTTTTTATTTGTTATTTGTTATTTTAGCTTGCGAATTAAGGAATTTTATTTTTCAATGTTTGGTTACCGAGAAAATATATTGTTTTATATGTTCGGTTGCCAAGAAAAAATAGGAAATATTATTCTGAGTTTTGAAATATTAAGATCGAGAAAAACAATAGTAAGAATATCACAATAGGTTACGTGAAATTTAGGTCTTCTATCTTTTGCTTTGGAGGATAATTCTTGGTGTGAAACTTTGACCAGAAAGTGATGTGAGTTATTGAATTGATTTTGTTTTTTTAGGCACGGGAAGCGTATTACAGTGGTGAACCTTTGATTGTTGATGACATGTTTGATAGAGTAGAGGTAACTTCATGAACCATTTTTGTGGATTGAATTTTGAAATGATGTAGTTGTTATTAATTCTCAATAAATGATTTAAGCAGTTAAAATTGAGGTGGTATGGTTCAAAATCAGTGGTCAAGTATCCTCGATGCAGTATTAGGCGACAATCCACATATGCAGATGCTGAGGTAATTCTCTTTAGAATATTTAGTAGGAAATTAGAAATGCATAAATACCCTGTACTTTGCTGCAAATTGGTGCTCTGCACAACCTTGCTGAATGGGGTCATCTATTGTTGATTTTAGTATGTTGACCAAAGAGAAAAAGAAAAGGAATGTTGAAGTGGAGAAAATCTTTTGTTATTATTAGGTATTTTCTTTTCTGTCCTTTATTTGCATAAATCATTTGGTTGGTGAGTAGAAATGTAGTGGGGTTTAGTTTTTGTTTTTTGTTTTTACCTTGTTTCTGTCCTCCACTTGAAGATTGATTGACATGGATGTAGGGCAGGTAGATATATCACAGGCTTTTGCACTAGCAAGTATATGGATCATCTTTCTTGCATTTGGCAGTTCAGCATGTATTGGGCCTATTATCTACAATGTCGTTCTAGCTTATCAAGAAGCATTTGGCTCAGGAATTTCCCAAGGCAGTCAAGCATCTATAATACAGTTTCTTGCCACAGTGAATGGCATTCTCTTCATGGCAGTGGGATCTTTGATAGGCTACCCAATTACATCAGCTTCTGGTAATGATTTTTTAATTGGCATTTATTTTACTGTGCAATTCCTAGAACAAGGAAATTTTGTGCAATCTTAACGTTTAAGGTATTTGACTGGTTATTATTTGCTATACATTATACTCCTGGATTAAATACATTTGCACCTTTTTGTTAGGCTCTTTTCAGCTTACCACCATGTGGTATCTTTTGTGAGCTATGTGGCTTGGACTTTATATATATATATATATATATATATATATATATATATATATATATATATATATAACTCTGGGGATTCCAAAGTTTTCTTAGAATTTTCATCAGTTTGAAGTGTGAAAATGTCACTTCCATTTCCAAATATCTTTACCTGACACGAGGATTGTAGGGTAAAATAAAGAGTCAAAATAACTATGTTTGTGACATGTCCCCCACTTGGAGATGGATATAAAATGTTAGATGTATCTGATGTTTGGGATGGGATTTGCCTATTTTCCTAGATTCCCACTAATTTGAGAAGTGAAGCTGCCATATGATTCTCTGAGTTTCCCTATTTGATATATGCGCTTGGGGTAAAAAGTTGTAACTTTGTTTGTGGCTCATCCTCCCTCATCCCCACCCATTTCCCAATATAAAGAAATAAAATGCTGAAAAACACTATTGAAACATCCTACCAAAATAAAGGAATAAAATGCTGAAAACACAAGAGCAGCGCTACTTAAATCCTAAAATGGATGTCAAAACCTTAGAAATTGTCTTCTCTGAGGTAAATGCAAAAGTTTAAACTTTTTGAGGGTTCAAGTCTAAGTTATTATTTAGCATTTCTTGTGCTTGAATCAAAGGGAGATTTTCTCTCAACAACAGATGAAGCTAGAACTCTGCCTAAGTATAAGTTTTTCATGTTTAGCCGGTCCCAACCCTGGATAAACTTGGAGGGTTTGATGTAGGTGACTATCAGCATAAAATTTTGTCACATCTCATGACTATGGATTCAACTATATAAACAAATGAAGTTAGAACAAGCTAAATAATGTTGAAGTTAAATATTTTTGGTTTTGCTTAGGCTCATTGGTTAAATCATGATTTTGCACTTTTGCACTTATGCACCCATTGAACAATGATGTAGCTATACAAGGAACCTTCCTAGCAATGATTTTATGGAGGGAAAATCTTGAGATTTGTTCTTTTTTTTTTTCTTTTTTTTTTGGGGGAAAGGAATCTCAAACATTTGATGACTTTTAGACTTAAGATTTAATGTTGGAACATCAGAGTAAAGCGTTTGAATTAAAGCTCATTATAATGGTAAAATAATAGAAATTGGTTTTTATATTTGTAATTGTGAAAATTACATGAAGTACTACATAGCATTAGAGAAAAGAAAGAGGGAAGAGGAAAAATTAGGTCACGGGCCTTTGAAATTTAAATCTTTGTAATCCCACTATTCAAAATCTAAGAAACTTAGCTAGTTGCACAAATATATATAGACTTAATTAATGCTTATCCTATGAAGGTACTCCTATTAATATTGGTAATCTAGGAAATAGTAGACCCTATGTTTTCTAAATAGGAAATATATAGTATTCCTCAACTCAACTCAATCTTAGTATCAAATTAATTGGGGTCGGCTTTATAGATTTTTCTTTTTCATTCTAAGCGTTTATGTGCTATATCTGCAAAAAGATCTAGAACAAAGAAGTCATCGTTAATCATTCTCCCCCAAGTTAGTTTAGGTCTACCTTTATCTTTCTTCCTAACATCTAGCTTAATATGGTTTACTTTTCTAACCGGTGCATCGTTAGGCTTACAACTCACATGTCCAAACTATCTTAACCTATTTTTACTAAATTTATCCTTGATGCTAGCTATTTCAACTTTTTTTTTAATACATTCATTTCAAATGCGATCCATTCTATTATGTTCATATATCCATCTCAATATTTTCATTTCAGCAACAAACATCTTAAAATATATTACCCTTTCATTGCTCAACACTTGCTACTATACATCATAGCAAGTATTATTATTGTACGGTAAAACATGCATTTCAACTTGAGTGGAATTTTATGTTCACTTAGAACTTTCATGTCAAACTTCCATTTCAACCACTCAATTTTTATCTTGTGGTTAACATCCTTTTCGCATTCTTTATCTCCTTGGAGAATTGAACCTATGTATTTAAAATGAGTGTTTTGGGACAATGTCACTTTATCTAAACTAATTCTCTCATTATTCCTAATTCGACCTACACTAAATTTGCAATGCATATATTCCTTTTTGATTCTATTTAATTTGAAATTTTTGGACTCTAAAATGCTTATCAACAACTCTAACTTCCTATTAACTTTTTCGTGTCTCATCTATTAGTATTATATAATCTGCAAACATTATGCACTAAGAGATTTCCTTTTATATATGATTTGTTAATTCATCCATAATCAAAGCAAAGAATTGAGGGCTCACTGAGAACCCTTGATGTAACCCAACTGATATAGGAAAGTCTATTGAGTCTCCTCTAAATATGCACACACTAGTCGTCGCTCTGTCATACATGTTCTTCAAAACTTATACATAGATGATTGATATCCCCTTATGTTCTAACACTTACCATGAAATTTCTTTTGAAATTCTGTCATAAGCCTTCTTCAAGTCAATGAAAATTATATGCAAGTCTTTTCTTGCATCTTTATATTTCTCCATCAAGTTTCTAACAAGAAAGATTGCTTACATTGTTGAATGACTCAGCGTGAATCCAAATTGGTTGTCAGAGATAGATATAACACCACGTAAATAATGTTTTATAACTTTTTCTCATAACTTCAAAGTATGACTCATAAATATATAGTATTTCTAAATGGAAAAAATTACTCTTTATAAATCAGAATTTCATAATTAAGCACAAAATTGTAATACCTAATTCTGTTTTCCTTTGTTGCATCACACAGTTAAGGTGCTTCAGTGTCTATGGAGAAATGACTTGGTAGCCCTCAAGGGGGATTGCCCAAATTGTGGGGAGGAGGTCAGTACTGATGCATACTATCTCATATTCATCATTTCACTCTTAGCTCCCATTAAGAAAAAGAAGAAAACCAGGAAGCCGTCACTCTCTCTTGGTATCATACATACATATATTTAGCCCTATCCAATGAATAATATTATTATCTAAATTATCATTCATTCGTCCATCTTTACTGCCTGTAGGTGTTTGCATTTGTGAGGTTAGATGAGTCTAACAAATCTCCGCATAGAGCAGATTGTCATGTATGTGAAAGCGTACTGGAATTCCGCACAAAGGTCGAGGTAGTGTCTTCTGGTGCCTCTTTGAAATTGAGATTAAATTTTGATTTGTTTGCTGAATATGTAAATAGCAATGTTAATACTGTCAAAATTACAAGCTGTGGGTTCTTAAAAGGTTAATTTACCTAAGAAGGATTAACCCAATTTTATGTTGCTTTTGTGTTTCCCCTGTGGGGCAATTGAACGTGTCCAACTCCCGAGTGAATATCATGCAGTAACTTTGAGAAAGCTGCAAATGGCATCATCATTCTGAAAGTTGTACATTCTTTATCACAAGGCAGGGTTTGTACATAACTGTTGAACCCAGCCATTGTTCTTTCGTGTGTTTTAGAATTTTACTCGACTGTTTTATGTCCTATCACCTAGCAGATTGAGAGAATACTGGATGAAAAACAATTATTATTATGAAATTTCAGATGTTCACCTCACACATTCTTTTTCCGTTGCGCAGCAAACCGCTTCAAGGCTGGGTAGACAATGGGTCCATGGCCGTGTATACCTTGTATCACGAAGACGTCGGAGATGGAAGTAAGATCTCAGCTAATTTATTAAATCTTAAAGCAGCTGTCTACAAAATCATGATTCTTTTCAGGCATTTTTAACTTGGTTTTCTTAGGTATGTGGAAGTGATCATGAAATAGAATCCCTTGCTCATCAATAATAAAACTGGAAAAATTGTGTATTGTAGAATTAATTTTTTTTCTTCTTATGATTGAAGGTTTTATAGCTCACAAAGCAAAGTAATTCAAAATAGCCAAAATATTTTCATAATCACTCTTTCTTCTCTTTTTAGAGCCTAGAGACTTTTCATTATAGTTGATTGGAGGGCATTGCTTCCATTTTTTTTCTTCCAAGAAATGGTATTTGGGAATTACTATTTTGCAACTTCAAGAGTGATTTTAATCTCTATATTTTATTATTTGTGACTACTGTGACATAAGTTCAGCTTATTACCAAACTTCTTGTGTTGAAAAACAGAGCGAGCCATTGTGCTTTAACTTCAGGAACTGGAAAAGCCAAATAACTGTTAAAACATTTGAGTTGACTCTTAAAAAGGATGATGAAATTATTAATTAGATTAATAGAAATATGTTATTTATATTTTTAATTCACGACCGTTGCCATTAGGAGAGAGAATTTAAAGTAGTAATTTTAATAAAAAAAATATAATTGTGAACAACTTTAGAAGTTATAGGGTATTATAATTCATTATCAAATGATGGGGTGTAATTATAAATAGTTTAAAAATTCAGGGTGCTTTAAGCCAATAAGCCTTTACATTTTATTAATTTTGAAAAATATTCACTTCATATAATAAATTATTATATGTTTACAATCTCAATTAAAAATTTATTATTCCATATTCCATGGAATAGATATTCTATATCTAATTTTGAATCAAAACTGAAAATAGTTATTTTGCTTGAAATAATTATTTTATTTCTATCCTATTTCATGAGCCAAACAAGTTTCTAATGACAAAAGAGAAGGAAAATGAATAACATAGACAGAAATAAATTAAAGTCAGTCAATTATTATATATTCATAGGTAAAAATTAATTAAAATTATTATATATTCATAGGTAAAAATTAATTAAACCTAAAATTTGTTTGGCATTGAAGTTTGATTTTTTTTTTCCAGGTGCCATTTAAAATATTGTTAAAAAAAGAAACGATTTCAGATTATTATTAGATTGTTTTAGAACTTTAATAACTAAACATGTCATATTCACCCGAAAAATAAAGTTTCAATGCTTCAGAACATGCCACTCCCAGTCTCCCTGAAAGCATAAATATTTAGAAAATCACATATTGCTTCCATAGGTGCCCTGAAGAAAAGCAAATAGCACACAAGTTGGAATTTTCCTATTTTTATTTTATGAATTTCTTTCAATAGAAAACTTACATATTTATAATTATCTTTCTTTTTAAAAGTTATTATTCTAAATTTCGATATTCTTATTCGAGTCATCCATCTTTGTTACCTAAATATCTAGTATTCAATTTCAAATAGACTCAACTTCTGACCCATCAAAGCCAAATCAGAATTTTGCTTGCAAGCAAGTTGAATTTTGAAGAAATGTTGCAAGCAAACCACAAATTTTTTTTTTTATTATTATTATCAACAGGTGTGCAATCCATAAAGTGCTACACTTGTGGGGGCATTTATGAAGAAATGTTGAATTCAAACATTGATTTTTACCATCAATGAAAAGTTAGCATTTTCATGCATTGGAGAACCAAGATGTGGAACAATTAAGTGATAGTAATGGCAAGGAAAGAACTTTCTCATCACTGTTTTCAGGGCAAAAGTAATGGTGCCTCGTAAAACTGATTAAGACTGCTCGACGCTTTGACATAGAGAAGGAAGCCAAGCTGTATACCATACCAATCAGAAATGCGCCATGCTGTATACAAGAATCCACGAGAGCTGAAGAACATAAAAAAAATGAATGTTTTTTAGTTGAGAGACCGACACAAGCCATCCTTTACTAATTTAACATGCTTGAAGATGGCATTGCCTAAAATGAAGGGAAGCCAGAGTACCAGAAAGAGGGTAATTGAAGCAAAAAGCCCCTCTTGGAGGAGAGCACCATGACCACCAAACTCTTCCTCATCAACCTTAAGTATCATTGAATAATAACCATATATAATCCCAGAGGATATCAAGAGAAAGCTGTCAAGTCAAAAATCAGCAGCAGAACTTCAGTAAAGAATTTGCCATAAACAACATAAAGCTATAAAATTTAGAAACTCAATCACAAGAAATTTCCATGAATAAAATTTTGCATATCTATGAGCAAGCATATGCATTGGCACTATGTTGAGTATTTCTGTTTGGTCCGTAAATAATTCACTCTACCACTGCACTCTTTGAGAAAATTGACAATGAAGGTCTAAACATCGAAGAATGATCTTTTACAAGGCATGAACTCATACACCACTCAGCTAAATTCATTCTTGTAACATGCCATGTTGTCAATTAGTATTTAATTTTAAGATATAGTAGTTCAATAAAATAAGTCTTTGAACTCCCATCCAAATGAAAAGAAAAAAAGTGGAACTATTAATTTGGGCATGTGTCCCCTCAACCCCAAACCCCACCCAAAAACATAAGAAATTGTCATGCAATTTTGCTCAAAGCTTTCAAAAGGAAAACACACTCCTCATTGGAAAAAGAGGAGGTACAGGTGGGCGGGGGTGTCATCTCATGGAAAAAATCCAAATGACACTTTTTTACTTCTGAAATTCTGATATCGAGTTCAAGCAATTTTACACATCATATAAAAGGCCTCATCAAAGAGTTCGTCAGAGCCCTTCCTTAACTTCAAAACTAATCTTTGTACACCTATGATGACAATTTAAGCTTCAAGAATAAACTACGAAAAGAGTACATGCAGAGAGACTATCTTAAAGCATTATCAGTCTGTTCTTAGCTTCCTCTTTGATTGATCCACAAGCAAAAACTCCAGGCTCCAACGCATTCACCAAAAGAAAACACCAATTTAAAAGATAAGATCAAATAGCAATTACAAAACAATTCTCTTCATTTAAAGAACCCAATTCTAATTTGGAAGATTATATGAAAATCATCATCTATCCTGCCAATCATAGTTTTAAATATTGACTGATACCTTACAAATCATCCGTTATGTAGGATTTTTTAGCCTATTGATACGATACAGATGATAGAAAATTACATTTATTTAAATAAATTTTTAATAAAATTATTCCTTTGACTAACTATAAATTTTTTCATTATAAATTATTAGACGCACAAGATTAGAATCATATTTGGGTAACTTATTTATTTAATATTTATTTGAGTCATTTCGCAAATTTTGAAAAATTATTCAAGATATCAGCGGCCAATTCAATCCAATTCCTTTACATGGTTTCCAATTCCATTATTTAAAACCTCCGCCAATACAACAGAGGGTGTTCTAAAAAATTTGTCTTCCTCCATCGAGCATTACTTAAATAGGGGGTCAGAAAGTAAATAAGCCTATTGAAAAGTAGATCTCCCACCCATTTACTATTAGCTCAATTTCCAAGAGACTAATTCATCAACACCATTAAACTATAGACTCTTGCACTAACCATGCCTTCAGAGAAAGACTTCCAAGGAGCATACCCAGTTATGTAGTACTACAAGCATCCATTTTGCTAGAAGAGCGCCATATCAATCATCAAATATACTAGGTGTGTGGATTTCCATTCAGTTTCTTCATGCTTTTTCAACTCCTTCCAATTCAACCCTACCACAACTTAAATAAGTAGAAAACTTCAATCAAAAACCAAAACGATTTGTTTAAGAAGGCAAATTAAGTACAAATTTTGTGGTAGACTAGCCCCTGAGGATTCATAGGTAAAGGATCAGCAACTATTTGTCAAATTTATAGAATCTTGACCTGATAAGTTACAATAAAGGCTCCAATCAGGAAAAAGCAAATCCTCCAGGCTTAATTTAGCTCGAGCTCCTCATTATAAAAGTGCATGCTAATAAGTACATAATTAAGCTTAATATGGAGGAAGCTGACCCCGCAGACTTGGGAGTGAACACAAAAGCATACAAACTACTAAAATATTTCAATCTCTTGATCCTCATAAGTCAACAATAAATTTTCCAAACAGGAAAAAGTAAATTCTTCGGGTTATTTCAGATAAAGCAGACAGTTCTAGAGGTAAATTTTACTAGGTTAACCCATAAGGTTTAGAACTTGAACTTCTTTATTAACAAACTTAGCCTGAAAGCTTAAAATTGACTCTTATCAATTATTATTGCATTATAGCTAGAATAAAAGTTGCAAGCAATGAATGGCATCCCACACACTGTTGGCTCTAGGGAGGATCAGATACATATAATCTTCCCCTTGCATGACAAGAAGCCCATGAGAACACAAGCTACATCTTGACGTAGATAAAATTTTTCTTCGACAAAGAACATCCACAGCAAACATCAAACATTCAACAAGTTTATGTTCGGAATGCAAATAAAAGTTTTAGAACAATACACAAAAGAGCAATCATTCATGAAAGTCTACAATTTTGAGATACCTAGATACTAGTACCTCATAACAGCTAGACAAAGATGTGAGATTCTGGAGATCTTTTAACACGCTCAATTTAATGTTCATTCACATAAAGTTTTCCATGCATATCTCCTAAAATGCTCAAAGCATAAATTCACCTGAAGTTAGAAAGAGACAACTCATCCACAGCATGGTAAAAATGTCCATTGATGTTCCAGGTGTATTAAAATTAGCATTACAATTATCAAAAAATATCACACAAAATCGTTTAGAATAACCCAAAATTGTTTATAATAGAAATAAAGAATCCATATAATCGACTCCAATTAATTTTGAGATTGAGGCTAAGTTGAGTTGAATTTATGTTCCAGGTGTAAGATGAAACATTTTGGGATTTATTAACGTTTATTTAATAACTGTATTTGGCGGAAACCATAGAAAATGAATAAAAATGTCTAACAAACCATGAACTAAAAAGGAAGTACCCTGAATTCATATACCATATTAACAGCCTACTTTATAGCTAGAATAAAAGTTGCACACAGTGAATGGCATCCCACACACTATTGGCTTTAGGAAGGATCAGATGCATATAATCTTCCCCTTGCATGACAAGGAGCCCATGAGAACACACGTTACGTCGTGACATAGATAGAATTTTTCTTCGACAAAGAACATCCATAGCAAACATCAAACGTTCAGCAAATTTATTTTTGGAAAGCAAATAAAAATTTTAGAACAATACACAAAAGAGCAATCATTCATGAAAGTCTACAATTTTGAGATAGCTAGATACGAGTACCTCATAACAGCTAGAGAAAGATGTGAGATTTCTGGAGACCTTCTAACAGGCTCAATATTAATGTTCATTCACATAAAGTTTTCCATGTACATCTCCTAAAATGCTCAAAGCATAAATTCACTAGAAGTTAGAATGAGACAACTCATCCACAACATGGTAAAAACGTCCATTGATGTTCCGGGTGTATTAAAATTAGCATTACAATTATCAGAAGATGTCGTTCAAAATCGTTTAGAGTGGAATCTATATAGCTGACTTCAATTAATTTTGAGATTGAGACTAAGTTGAGTTGACTTTATGTTTCAGGTGTAAGATGAAACATTTCGGGGAATTTATAACATTTATTAAATAACTGTATTTGGCGGAAACCATAGAAAATGAATAAAACCGTCTAACAAACAGTGAACTAAAAGGAAGTACCCCGAGTTCATGTAACATATTAACAGCCTACTATATTAACTAAACTCCAGATTGACATCAGGAGCACCATTAAAAGTAACATAAATTTAGATCACATTAACGTGTGAAATCCAGGCTTCATTTCATAACCACCCAACTCAGCAAATTGAAAAGCAACTAAAAATAGCATTTTCAAAAAAGAATTCATGAACACAGTTAGGAAACAGATTAAAAGGGTGTAAAAGTTCCAACTTACATGACAATCCATATACCCCCCACCAAAGGTATAGCACCGCAAAGCAATCCACACACAAGGGCCACAACTTGTCTAATCCAATGCAAGACGTCACCCAATTGATCCTGAGCCAAAAAGAGACATATTAACCATAAATAACTTCAAATTCTGTTGATAAAACCCCAATTCTTCACCATCTCATTTTGCACTCAAGCATTGTATATCCATTACTAATCACTACAAAGTAGTATTGGATTGTATTGGAGTAATGGGTTTGGCTCCAAAACCATTATTAAGCTAAAGATATCACAACAACAGACTGAAGTAGTACTACTTCCACTTGTCCTAGAATGAAACTATGATTACACTACTGCAAATTCAATAAATATTCAATACCCAATAAAATTAATTACTTAAATATAAAGAAATTATCCAAAAAAAAAAATTACTTTATCCCAAGAAGCCTCTGGATCCAACAACTTAGCAAATTTGAAAGGAGATAAGTGGCCGTTTTGGTGTTGGTGTAGCGGCTGATTATTCAATTTAGTTGATTTCCCTTCTCTCATTGCTAGTCAAACCGAAAAGAAAATTATAAAACTTCTTGAAACAAAAAAAATCGAATCTAAAGCAACCAAAAAAAGATTTTTTTTAAAAAAACAATGATTACAAATTCTGAGTAATGAAATTTTGGTATTCTGGGTTAATGAATTGTCAATAGCGGCAATGATGGGTTGAAAAACAAAGCAAAGCTAGGGTTATAAAAAGAAAGAGAGAGATAAAAATAATGGATTTTGACGGAAAATTAATAAAAGATTGAATTGGGTTTGTTGGGTAGATCTACAGTGAATATTTGGATCGTAGGGAGGTAGGGGAGAGATTTATTATTTTATAACAAAAATGACTTTCTCGGTGGAAATTTATGCATCTGAGCATATTCGTGTACTTTAGTGCACTGCACATGCAATTATCAACCATCCACAAATTTTTCATTTTATATATATAATATAATAATAATTGCAAACCAAATTGTTTTTTTTTTAATTAAAATAAAAAATCAATTTTTCTTACCAATAAATTTTTTTACGTATTTCCACTTTTTAGTTTGCCTTTTAATATTTTTTGTTCCACGAATTTTTATAAATATTTTTACTCCTTTTTTATTATTATATCATTGATATACGATTTTAAGAAAATAAAAAAAATATATATTTACAAATCAATACTCCAATCATAAGAAAACAAATAAAAACATTTATATGATAATATTTTTAAAAATTAAGACGTCTCTCGAGTCAAAAAATATTATTCAGATATTAATATATTTCATATGTTTTATAATAAATGTCATAATTTTTTTTTTAGTATGTTTCAATTTAGAAGGTATTTGGATCTATTTAAAATAAGTATGAAACGTCATTTTGAAATTTAAAAAACGCTAATCAATTTTTTGAATATTTGATAAATTAATTCAAAACGTCGTTTTAAAACTTAAAAAAAAAAAAAAAATTAAGCTAGACATGTTTTCAAAATGGGTTTTATACCCAAACACCCTCCTAATTATTTCATTTTCTATTTCAAATTATATTTCATCTCAACTTGATAATACTGTTCTCATTAAAAATATGTTTAAAAATATAAACATTAATTAAGAGATATATAATGTGAGAAAATTACGATATTAAAATAATTAATGAATTAAAATAATAAATAAATTAAAAAATTAAAAAAGATAAAAAAAATTCTTAATAACCGTATATTTTATAATTAAAATATTTATTATAAGACGGAAATAACAATATATTTTAAAAAATTTAGATATCAATATTATAATTTTTTTATTTTCAAATATGAAACTAGTCAAACCCCAAACGAAAACTTGATTAATTATAAAAGTGTATATTTTTTACTTTCTATTTTTTAATTAACAACATCAATATCATTTAAATATCTTATATAAAAGATTTATTATTTTGTTTAATTTTTGGACAAAATTATGCTAACAATGATACACCTCTTATAAATTTTTAATTTTGATGTTAATGGTTGAATTCCAAAATTAAACAAATCTTAACTCGATTTTGGTATCTTTAAAAACTAACTTAATTGCAATGTTATAAATATTTGATCAATCATTTCAATTAAAATTTTAATTATTAATCTTATAGCAGAAAAATAAATTTTATTAAAAGAGAAGTAACATTGTCACAAAATTGAAAATATCAATTAAATATAAAAAAAAAAAATAATTAACAATAAAACTTCCAACTTTGACATTGAGGACACTAATTAGATTTTATGGAAATATAGTTTATCAAGATTTTTTCTTTGCATTTTGCAAGTTTTAATTTCAATTGGTCGCGGCTAAACATAGAGGATATCATAGTAAATATTAACAACATATTTCTGATGACCAAGGAAAAGGCTGGATGGATTCGACAAATAATAGAGTTGATGATGAACCAAATAATGAGACTTATATATGGTGTCTATTAATGTATTTTTTGGGTGATAAAGTTATTAATGTTAAGACAATGCAAGACACATTAGTGAGTATTTGGCAACCGGTGAAAGGGATGAGTTTTGACTTTTGAGGGTTATTCTCTTTTCTGGTTTCATTTTTACCATGAAGTGGATCTAAAAAGGGTTCTAGATCATGGCTATGGGTCTTTTAGTTAATAATTATTGGTTTGTAAAATGTATTTTTGAAGATATTGCTCCAAGTGCAGTAATTATTGATCATGCCTTATTCTGGGTATAGGTTGAGAATTTGCCCTTAGGGCTATAATTGAAGCAATGCAAAGATGATTGTTGGTGTAGTTTGGAAGTTTGTGGGTTTTGATAATAGGGCTACTTTGAATTGTGGAGTTATAGGGATTAGAATTAAGCTGAATACTGAGAAGCCACCAATGCGTAAGATGAACATAAGAAGGGCATGAGCATCTATTTGGTTGTAGTTTAGATATGACAAATTACCAAGCTTATGTTTTCGATTTGGACAGATTGAACATTCTAATAGTAAGTGTGAAATTCTAATGGATGATTTTATTCTAAAACAACAACCATGACAGTTATTGGTAACGCTGAGAGCAGTTACTAGTAGAGTAAGACAAACAAAGGCAAGGGGTGGAATCATTGGATTAAAGGAGCAGGTTGCGCGCTTATCTAGGGAAATCAATAATGTCTCTGGAATCATATAATGAAGGGGAGGATATGCAAAGTATGGATAATAATAATAATCAATCAATATCAGTGTCGTTGAACTCTTGAGACAGTAAACCAAATTCCTACTAGTCCACCAATGGACTAAGAGCAAATAGCAAGCCTATTTCATGGATTGATTGTATAATATTCTTTAGCCCAAAATGTTGGTGATGTTAGACCTTTTACTATGCAAAAGAATATTAGTCAAAAGAAATGTAAACTGTGGATGATTCACAGGTTAGGAACCTGGTGGGAATATTTGAAACTACTTTTAATAAAATTAACGATGATGGAGATTCAAACCTACTATCAATGAGTTGCTTAGCGTGGAACTATATGAGGCTTGGGAACCAACCTATAGTTCATTAGTTGCATTCTAGTTAAAGAAAGACGCCTTATGATTATTTTTCTCAGAGATTTGATATGGTTAGAAAAATTTTAGGTTGATAATGGCTTCTCAATTCCTTATAATATAAACTATGTGGGCATTGGTGTAATATGATGCAATGATATTTTAGTGAAAATTTTATCTTTTTCCAATTATCATATTGATATAAAGGTGAGCTTAATAGATTTGTTGCCATGGAGGTTTATAGGATTTTATGATTTGGCAAATCATGCAAGATGATATGAATCTTGGAACTTGCTCAGACAAGTTAGTTTGATTGAAGGAGGAAAAGAGAGATGGGAAACCAGCCATTATTAATGGTTTCACAGATGCAACTTCGAATTATGGTCTTGTGGACTTGGATTTTCATTGACATGTTTAACCGTAAGAAAGGGGAACGAGGTAAGAATCAATTTTTGAAGAAAGATTAGATAGATTTTTTGTCAATAATTTATGACTGCAAATGTTTAGATAGATTTTTTGTCAATAATTCATGGGTACAAATGTTCCCACAATGTCATGTTTGTCATCTTTAAGCTTCTGGTTCATATCATGCTTAAATCTTTCTTATTTATTGGACTTATCAACAGATAAGAGGTGTTAATCGCAAGAAGACGTTTTAAAAGCTTTGGTTGGCTAAGGAGGGTTATAAGCTGAGGAGGGTTATAAGGAATTGGTTTATGGTTCACAGACTAGCTTGGTAGGTTCAGTGGATATAGTAAGTAAATTGGAAGGTTGTCTTGATAAATTGGCAGTATGTGTCGACAGAAGTTCTCGACGCTTATGTTGGACATCTAATTAAGTAGGAAGTATATTAATGAGCTTAAATACTGCCTTTTTTAGCAACTTTTAATGAACAAATTGTTAATTTGCAAAGATATATGGATGATTTATTGGAGAATGAAGAATTGTCCTGGAAACAACGATTTAGAATTCAGTTGTTGAAGGGGGAGATAAGAATAGTCGTTGTTCCATCAAGATGCTTCTCAGTGGAAACATTTTAATTTGTTGCATGGTTTATTCGATGAGGAAGGGGTGTGGCACACTTCAGAAAAAGGATATGAGTAGGGCAACTGTTAATTATTTCAATAGTTTATTTTCCCTCATTAGCAGTTGTAATTGATGGAGAGGTTCTAGAAGGCTTATCTAGTCAAGGGACTATGAACCAAAATATCGGGCTTCTGCAATCTTTTTGGGCTGAAGAAGTTAAGTAATGCAATTGGAATTCGAATTACTATTGGAGGAGTATATCTGCTTCCATTTCTCTTTTAAAGTAGTGACTGATATGGTGTATTAGTAATAGAATATATGTATTGGGGAGGACTGATGACTGCTAGTACCATATTACTTTCATCCCTTAACACCAATATTAGAATTGGTTCGCTTGCAAAAGGTGGCTGATTAATTCTCAAGTTGGGATAGAGAATTAGTTTTCTCTAATTTTAATACAGGTGATGTTGAGTTAATCATTTCTATTTTGTTGAGTTTATGATGTCTAGCTGATAGATTGGGTGATTTTATACCAAAAATGCGTCTGTTCACTCATATTAGATTTTTAAAGTGGCAATATCGGTGTTAAGGCAAGGTATGATGCAAGGAAGTATTAGCAACAGTATATGAAATTTGATATGGAGCTCTAATGTGCCAGTTTGTTAGTCCATATTTTTGAGGAGACTATGATCAAGTTGTCTACCTAAAAAGATAGATTATTGCTCAAACAAGTAATTGTTGATCCTATATGCCCTATGTGTTATGGTGCTAGCCAAATTGATGAGCATCTATTTAAACTGTGTTCTTACAACATGAGTTATTAGGAGACCTCTTCAACAGGAGTTAATGTATTTGAGCTCCAGAGACTCTTAATAATTATATGGATAGAATAAATGTTTAATCTTTTAAGCAAGGAGAAGAGGGAGCTATTAATTGCACTGTTAGATCACATCTGGTGGAGAAGAAAAAAGAAAGTGTGGGATAATGAGTTGCAGCTGCCTCAGTTGATGGTTTCAAGAGCTGTGAATGATTTATTTGAATGCCACAAGGCAAGGGTAAGAGATCTTAATAACACAAATAAAATAATATGCAACATATTGAGGTCTGCTCATAAATGGCTCAGACTAGCAATATGAGAGCTAAAAATAAATGTGGTTCTGCATTTTATTCAACGTCGAGGAAAGGTGCAATTAGGGCAGTGATTCGAGATCATTTGGGTGAGGTTAGGCCGCAATGTGCTCGCCTTTAGAAGGTTATTCAAGTCCTGAATTAGTCGAGATAGTAGTTGAACGAGAAGCTTTGAGTTGGATGCGTTAGTTAGTCTAGTTATATTTCTTGGCTGAATATGATTACATGGATTTCGTTCGAAAGGTGCCTAGCTCAGTTGCGAGTTCAACTCAGCATGAGTTTCACCTTGATGATATCAGAAATTTGTTGGCTATGCATGTTCACTTCTGTCATATGAAAATAACTGTTAATGATGTTGTTTATATTATAATAGTTGCAGTTAGAGGTAGCAATAAAAAAAGTCTTATGAGTTAATTTCTTATCTGTGTATGCTTTTGAAACTTATAATTTGGATATTAATTATTCTCACGAATGATATTTACTTCCTTTCAAAAAAATAAAAAAGAAAAAAAGAAAGAATAATAATAATCAATGAGTTTTTTTGTTTAATTACACTAAATTCTTGAGTTTGAATCTCATTTAGAGTAAAATTAAAAAAAAAAAAAAAGAATTATAACACAAAATTTAAAAATAAATGAAATCAAAACTAATAATGATAGAAGTTTTGAAAGTGAAAGAAAACATCTAAAGCTTAATAAAATATAATTTGGAAAATTTTGATTATGTATATCATAGCTAGTTTCTGTTATCATCATTTTGGATATATATATATATATATATATATATATATATATATTTTATTTATCATCCATTTTTTAATTTTTCTCCAAATTGAAAATAATAGATACTTCATTATTATTTTCCTCCTTTCTAAACAAGGAAAATCAAAATTCTCTTATTTTTTTTCATTCAAATAAAATCTCAATAAATTATTATAATTCTTCTAAAAAAAAGTAAATATTTTTTTTTAAAAAAATAAAATGCAGTTGAGAAACATATTTAAATTTAATTAAATAATCTAAATTTAATTATTTTTAATTGATTAAAGCTTTGAGTTAAATTTAGAAATATTTGAAATATTATTTTATATGAAATTTGAGTATGAAATGTAACTTTAATTGAAATATTTCATTTTGATTTATAATAATATTTAAGTTTACTTTCATTTTAATTAGAATTGAGATCAAATTCAAATAGTTTAAATAATAAATCAATTTTACTTGGAATATTACAAAACTTAACAGATGTGAAAAGGTTTTTGAAATATACAATTTATATATTTATGTTATTTATTGTATTTAAATATTAAATTTAATAATAATAAATTATCTAACTTTAATTTATTTATTTACCCCTAAGAATCTAATTTAGTTCTAACGAGCTTTTTTTCCTGAGAAGAATGGAGTTTGTCTCTTCAATTAAATGTGCAAAGTGTGGTAGTTTACAGAAATTTCTTATCTGTGAAAAAATAAATAAATAACTTTAATTTATTTATATTAGAATTTTAAAATTCTAAAATCAAATATTTAAATTTAAATTTAAAGTAACTAATTGAACTCCGAGTTAAATTTTGGAACATTCTATTTCCTATATAGTGTTTGAAATCAAAGTTTTCAACTTGGAACAGAAAGGGAGACCAGTTGAAAGTTGAAACCAACAAGACAATTGCAAATCCAAAACCGCAAACCTATTTCGATTTTTTGTCTTCAGTCCTTTTTCTTTCAAAAATTTCAGATCTTTCCCTATTTCTGGTCCAAAACGACGACTCTCTTTCTCTCTGCGATATAAAGGTTGCTTCTTTGATCGCTGTAAAAGGAATTGAGTCGAAAATTGAATTCAGAAAACAAAGAGAGATATCGACATGGGTACTCCTAATAACAATCAAAGTAAAGGGTTTTTCGCAGCCATGACCTCTGGCTTATCCATGTTTGGAAACGCTATGCATAGATCTGTCAATGGGTAATTCCAGTTTTTCTTTAAGTTTAATTCAATAGTTTTCTTTGTTTGCGATTTGTTGATTTCAAGCTGTTTATTGTTATTGGGTTATTGGATTAATACCCATTTAATTAGAGTGTTAAAGTTTTTGAATTTAGTATCTGGGTTTTTCTATGCTTAAGGTGCTCAATTTTATGATTATACTATACTTTTGTTCTTATTGGCTACAGATTGCTTGGTTATGAAGGAGTAGAAGTCATAAATCCAGAGGGTGGCAAAGATGACGCTGAGGAGGAAGCTCAGAGAGGAAGATGGAAGCAGGAGGTATCCTCTTTTACCTTGTTGTCTTTAAGAAAGATATATTACTTTTGTGGGTGATAATATTCAAACAGCCTATGTTATTTCCCTTATTTGTCAATTTGAAACCTTTTAGACTTCGTTGGAGACTCTCAACTTTGCTATCTAGTGATTTGAAGATCTTCACTTTTGGCTTTATTTCAACCTTTCTGTCGACCTTTGTTTGGTACATGAAACATGAATTTGAGCTTAATTTTCCTCTACATAGGAACGAGATGGCTACTGGAAAATGATGCAGAAATACATAGGCTCAGATATTACATCTATGGTGACACTTCCTGTGCTTATTTTTGAGCCAATGACCATGCTTCAAAAAATGGCAGAGGTTTGTGCTTTTATCTGCTTATAACGTTTTACGATTTTATGAGATGGATTCTACATATTGTTTTCTAATTGTGCCTGCCTGTCACAGTTGATGGAGTACTCCTATTTGTTGGATCAAGCAGATGAATGTGAAGATCCATACATGCGCTTGGTGTATGCTAGTGAGTACTATGCTTTTCAATTCAAGTTCTTATAAGGCTTATTCAATTAAGGAATTGAATTTATATGTTACCTTGTGCAGTATCATGGGCCATCTCTGTCTACTATGCCTACCAAAGAACATGGAAACCGTTTAATCCCATTCTTGGAGAGACTTATGAAATGGTTAATCATGGCGGGATTACATTTATATCGGAGCAGGTGGTTCTTTAATTCTTTGCTTTTTATTAAGCAATCGTATTTCATTCCCATCTTTGCTTTATTCCTAACATACACTCTTGCTTGTACAAGATGTGCAAAAGCCTCTTCATTCCTACTTTCCCTTTTTCTTTTTTGATCCAAAGTGATATTGATATTGTTTCTGGATATTCTGTCTCTTGGAGCTCATATGTTGAAAGATGCTTTCATTTGATTCTGTTTTCTATTTTATATTGCTTGCAATGCTGATTATCTTGCCAAATTGTTAATATCAGGTGAGCCATCATCCCCCGATGAGTGCTGGCCATGCTGAAAATGAGCATTTTACTTACGACGTGACGTCAAAATTAAAAACTAAATTTTTAGGGAACTCTGTTGATGTTTACCCAGTTGGAAGGTAATACCTCCATTGCCACTTTCCATTTTTTATTATTTGTATTTTTATTCTGTCTTCAGGTTTTAGGACTCCATTGCTATCAGTTCTTTGGATGCTATTGCAGTCAATGAAGAATCCACAAATGTAATGGAAAGCTTTATTTAACCTTTTTTTTGTTGGTGGCTTCTTGAATAATGATTTATGGAACTTGCTCCAGCGGCAGAGGATAGCCTTATGGACATCTTGCATTAATTATTTATAAAATGGTGTCATCTTTACTTTAACACTATGTTTGGGATAGGGCATAAAAGAAGGGGAGCGGAAGTAATTGGAGGATTGGAAAATGGAAAAGAGAAGACACAAGAGAGTGGGCTCCTTTTTTTTTATATATATATATATTTCTTTAGATGGGATTAAGGCTGAATTGAGTTGAGTTTTCTTTAGACGGGATGAAAATGAATGGAAAGAATATATCGAGAAAACTATGGAAATTACATTTTTTTTAACCTTCTTTTTTTAAGAATAAGCTGTTTTCAGTGGACGAATAAGTAACTTGATCCAATTTTGAGAGACTTGATTTTGCGGGTCTGAGGAAAAAGTTTTGAATTATTTCCTCTTGCCTTTTTCCACATGATATCTCCCCATCCCAAACAAGGGGAAGTGATTTTTTCATCTCATTTTCCACTCACTCGCCATTTCCTTCCCCCCAATTCCCTTTTCACAAATGGAGTGTATCCTTTCCATAAAATAAGAAAAGCATGTATATCTTTTGATTGTTGTTGCCATTGTATCAGGGAATTTTAGAGGTTATCTTGATTCATTCTGTCATTATTTGGCAATGCTATTGGTTGATTCTCACACGGGGATTTTATTGTAGTTGGCAACAGTTTTCTCTATTTACCGTTTGTAATTAATATCATTTTATGTTAAGTTGATTATAATTTGATGTTTCTAAATAGTGTATAAATTGAGATTTGTTTACTTCTTTGCAGAACACGAGTGACTCTTAAAAGAGATGGTGTGGTTTTAGATCTAGTGCCACCACCCACAAAAGTTAACAATCTCATTTTTGGACGGACTTGGGTTGATTCTCCTGGGGAGATGATAATGACAAATTTGACTACTGGGGACAAAGCTGTTCTATATTTCCAACCCTGCGGCTGGTTTGGGTATTTAACCTATTTCTATCTCTCTCTATTTATCGCATATATATTCTGTGTAAAATGTTGGGTTTTTTATGCAAAGTTGTGGCATAATTGCCTGCAAATTCTAAAAATTCTTAACCCTTGATGTATTGGTGTTTAATTTTTTACTACAATCACACTGGAGTTATATTTAGGCTTTACCCACACAATTGTTCATTTTCTTCCCCCTCCCTGCTGTTTTCTTTCTTTTGAATATAGACAAGGGGAAGTTGGCAATGCTTCATTTGAATTGGTTACCGCGTTCCACGTTCACCAAGTTTAATTCAGTGCTTTTGACTCATTTTCATGCTCTTCTTCCTTTTTTTTATCCGTTGTGGGGGAGGGAGAGGGAGGGGTGGTTCATATCCTCAAATGTTGTTTCCAATGGATGAAAGCCATCATTGCATTTAATTTTGCTTAAACATGCCTTTCGACCTGCTACTGGGACTGAAGGACAATTATGCTTTGATTGCAGTGCTAGTCGCTATGAAGTGGACGGATATGTTTATAATGCTGCTGAAGAACCCAAAATATTGATGACAGGGAAATGGAACGAGTCTATGAGCTATCAACCATGTGACATGGAAGGAGAGCCTCTTCCAGTCTCAGAATTGAAAGAGGTAAAAACTAACCACATGATCTGCTTTATTTTTCATTTGAATTAGCACAAAAAAAACAGCTATTCTAATTTGTTAAGCTTTATTATGCAATTTTTGCATATTGCATCTTGGTATTATGCTTCGATATCAATTTGATCATGATGTAAAGGCTACTATGATGAAAGTCCTATTACTTTTAACAATGCCTTCCTTGAACTGCAGTAGATGCTTGTAGTTTGATAGAGCTCATGGCAGTTGCATGGAAAAATTTATTGTGGGCATATTGCTATTAGAGTTTGTTTCTCTATCATCTGCTGTAAAATCTGTTTCCTAGAAAAATTCCAATAAATATTTTTCCTGTGCTTGAAAACAGGATATTTAGAGAACTGGTTTTCTAAATAGTCCACTAGCCTATATTCCACTAACATGTGGCTTGCTAGTTCTTATGCGTCTGTGGGTGTGTGCATGCACATGTTTTGGGATGACATTTGTGATGGAATACATCATTTTTGGTATCTAATTAGCAATTAGATCTGGGTTTACAAGAACAATTCTCAGTTTCAGCTTTAATTAATTTTTCTCTGCAGGTCTGGCATGTTGCTGATGTTCCACCAAATGATAAATTTCAGTATACGTATTTTGCACATAAACTTAACAGCTTTGACACAGCTCCTAAGAAGTTGTTAGCATCTGATTCTCGTCTGCGTCCTGATAGATTAGCACTCGAGAAGGGTGATCTATCGAAAGCTGGAGCTGAAAAGAGCAGGTCTCTCTCTATATATCTCAACCTCACCCATTCATCAATTGATTAATTCTTTCAATTGACTTTGCTGCAAAATTAGTTTCTTTTTTTTACCTTCCAATTTTTAGGTGTTTACGTTTTCTTAATCCTTCTCAGTTTGGAGGAAAGGCAGAGAGCTGAAAAAAGAGCACGAGAGGCTAAAAGCCATCAATTCACACCAAGATGGTTTGATATCACTGATGAGGTTACACCTACACCATGGGGTGACTTGGAAGTATATCAGTACAACGGCAAATACAGTGAACATAGGGCTGTTGTGGATAACTCAGATAGCATAGAAGAGGTTGATGCCAAATCAACTGAATTCAACCCATGGCAGTTTAGCAACTTGTCTGCAGAATGAGATACTCCTGTTTTCATATATTTTTACTTTTGGTTATGCAGTTGGTTAACACGTTGGAATGTTGATATGGAATCTGGCTATTGTTTGCTGGGTTGTGTACATTATATTTACACTTGGGTATAAAAAATTCTATTTATCTGTGTCTTTTTAATAATTTGTTTTCATTATTATTATTTTTTGCTTTTTTTTTTCCTCCTTTATTCCATTTTTCTGTAAACGCAACCTTTTCATTCCACTTTTGGCTGTTCTGCTTATACAAGTTATGAACTTTTGAGGATGTCTGTAAATGAATGCCTGAAATTTGTGATGTGGTTCATCCCTGAATCTTTTATTTTTGCAATATTAACAGGGTTGCTTCTCTTGCTATTTGCCTTTTGGCATTTGGAAATTTTAGTTTTAAAGACTTTCTTTTTGGCACATCAATTCAAAATTCTTGCAAGAGGGATGAAGACATTATTGTTTATATGATGAATTACTGTCTAATCTCTTATATTATAGTGAAATACATTGATTAGAATTAGGGTTGCAGACTTGGATGGGTAATACACAGTTCAGTGTGCTCATTTTCAGAATTTGATTAAAATCAATAGCGTGTGCTCATATGATTGATTGACACCTTCACAAATGGAGCAAATAGGCAATGAGACACTCTTGAAAATATTACTTTACAGATTGATAAGAATCCGTATATATATATTTTTTGAAATAAATCATGATATTAATTAGCTAAATCAGTGGACAAAACATCCAACAAAAGAGAAGGGCTGATAATCCACTCATGAGAATCTGACAATAAATGAACTCTCTTTATCAAGATACAAGCGGCCTCGTTAACAGATCTTTCTATTATATTTAACGCATTTATAATACATTTTTAGCTATCTAAATGATTTTTGTTTAGCATAAAAAATATATCAATATATTCATTACATCAAATACTATAAAAAAGGGACATATGAGAGGCTGCTGTGTAAAAATACATAACAACCCCCTACACCCGATCTTTTTATCATGTAGAAAGACAGCTCTTCTACACATGAACAAGGCTTTTAAGATCATCAAATACTAAACCAACAATAGAAAAATACTCAAAGTTTCCTTATAAAGCCTTAAACACCAGAAGGGAATCTATTTCAACAACACCACTTGACCAGCCTCTAGTTTTGATCCCACGGAGAGCCTCCCTTACTCCTAATGCCTCTGCCAACAACGGATCAAATCTTCCATTTTGCACCACAGTTTTTGCAGCCACAAATAGGCCTGAATGGTCTCTTAAAATTAACCCCAGCCCCACTTTAGCTTGGTTATGAAATACTGCAGCATCGACATTCAGTTTTAGCCAACCTGCTTCAGGCTTAGTCCATTTACAGATTGCCTTGTTAGCAGCCCCTGGAGCCATCAACTGTAATCTCTTAGCCCATTGAGCAGCTTGCCACTCAGACAGAGCCTCTTTAGCATATTTAAATAAGAATCCATATTTAAATATTTGATTATTATTCAAGACGGTCACTCGATAACTAGCAATTATAATTTTTTTTAAAATCATGTTTGCTATAATATTCAATTAAATCTATGATTTATTTGGATTAACAATTGAAAATTAACGTTTAGAATGCTTTATAAATTTTATAAATAAAGTAGCATTTCAAAATTTAATGATTAATAATTTAAAATTATTATTGAAATATAAAAAATAAAATTTATAGTAGTTAGCCTTTTATTCTCATCTTCTAATTACATTTTAATTTGATAGTGATATGACAATTACATCACATGAGGTTACAGTTCATCACGCGGTCGAATCCACTAGAATTTTTGAATTGAAAAAATAATATAGAAAAAAAATCTCCAAGACTAAAAAAAAAAAAAAATTAAACTAAACTGAAACTAAATTAATATAATTAAATAGGACCAAAAATATTATGATATTCATGCTCAAAATCGAATCAAATTGTATCCGAATCTCTGAACAGATTAAATAATTTTTATATATTTATATAATTATAAATTTATAATATATGATATATATATTATTATTTATATATATATTTATATTTATATAATTGTAAATTTATAATATTTTTATATATTATAAAATTATATTTAAATTCTCGAAATGAATTTTTGAATATCTGAATCGAATCGAAATATATTCGAATTAAAATCGAATCACCGAATATCTGAATTTTTAAGACAATTCGGTATGGATATTTTTTTTATTTAATTTAAGACCGAAAATTTAAAAATAAAATCTTCAAAATTTTGATGCAGTTTGAAAATTTTTAAATCTTCAATTTTATTTGAATCGCAACAGCGATAGATAAGGTATATTATATTTATATTTTAAACAATAAAATTATAAATTTAATTTGAAACAAAGTAAGAATCCTTCTTTAATTGATTTAGCTGTTGTGGCATGTGATTGGATAGCTAAACACCAATCTTTAAAAATTTTAAGTGGCTGTTTAACAAAAATTTTGAATATATTTATTAATTTTTTAAATTTTAATAAGTACATCAAATTTATTTTATTAATTTTTAGCGATAATTGTTGTTTGTTACATTGTCAAATAATCAATGTTGATAAATGCTTTAATTTAAAATTTAATTGAAAAAATTTATACATATTTAAATAAAATGATTAAATTATCCTATTAAATATAATATTTAAATAAAAATATTAATATTTATTTTTAATAATTATTAAATATATTAACAATTAAAAATAATTTTACTAAACACTTATAATAATAAGCTATCAGCTAATAATTATTAACTATTACGAACGGCTAAAATCACGATTGGTTTAACTGTTTATAATTACGATTAATTTTTAATGATAGCCGTTAACTGGTGGTTGATAGCTTGCAAGTGATTAGTAAAATTATTATTAGATATTAGCTATTATTAATATATTTAATGAGAGAAATATTAATATTTATTTTTTATTTAAATAGTATTTTTAAAAGATAATTTAATTTTTTTATTTAAATAAATATAAAATTAAAAAAAATTCTAAATTAAAATTTTTAATATTATTTTTAAAATTTTAGCCCTTTATTCTTTTTTTTTTTGTCAAGTAGATATTTGATAAGAAAAATTTCCACTACTTTACCTAATCATGAAATCAGTATAAATCAAAATCATACTACATCTACACTCGCATAAATATAAAATTTATCTCTCTAAACAAAAATCCATAATAAACATTGAATAGATCCATACAATGAAAATTTATATATTCTCTTGGTCGAAAAAAAAAATTACGTTTTTTTTTTTTTATAATAAATTATAATTTATTTTATTTTTTTAAATATTAATTTAATAAATAATTATCAAATATATTTTTTATTAATTCATATCAATATTATTATATATTTAATTATATTTTTATTTTTTTAGATTGAAATTATAAATCTAAATTAAAAATAAGATTATTTTAATTATTATAAATATTAAAAAATAAAAAAATATTGAAAGTTATAAAATAAGAGTAATTTAAATATGATATTTTAGAATCATAAAATTAATATAAAAAATTAAAAATAACTAAATTTTTTAATTTAAATATAAAATCAAATACAACTATATATATATTTTGACGGAGGATGAATTACAAAATCAAATTTCAAATGCCCAAAATATAAGTTAGAGCCAGCCTTGCACTCGTTGTATCATGTATGTATGTCTGTTCCCTTTGCATTGCCTCTCTGTGCTGGTCCTGCTGGATTGATCGATAAAAGGAATCTCCGATTACAGTTGAAACCGCCAACCCATTTTCGAATTTCGTCTCTCTTTTTAAAATCGCAGATCTCTTCCATTTGTCATTTCAGAGTTCTCTGTTATTAGTCCAAATCAACGACTCTTTGTCTGAAACAGAAGAATTCAGTTGAAAAATAAATTCAGAATCAAGAAAACAAGGTTTTAATCGCTTGAGAAACATAGAAACTCAAATGGGTACTCCTAATAACAATCAAAGTAAAGGGTTTTTCGCCGCCATGACTTCTGGGTTGTCTATGTTTGGCAACGCTATGCACCGATCTGTTAATGGGTAATTCGAGTTATTTTCCCCATGATATTATAATTTAGTAATGTGCTCAATTTGATTGTGATCTGTTAATTTTATGCTATTTATTGTTGTGGGGTTACTGGATTAATACCCATCTAATTGGAGTGTTAAAGTTTTTGAATGTAGTTTTTTTTTTTTTGGATGCTCAAGAGACTCAATTTGATGAGTATGCTATAATTTGTTCTCAATTTCTACAGATTGCTTGGTTATGAAGGAGTAGAAGTCATAAACCCAGAGGGTGGCAAAGATGATGGTGAGGAAGAAGCTCAAAGAGGAAGATGGAAGCAGGAGGTATGCTGCCTTATGTTCCTAGCATCTCAAGTTTTCATTCTCTTTCTATGTGTTGGAGTGGCATCTTAGTTTTTCGCCTTATATATTGTTTTTTGAAGTGAATATGTTTCATGTGCTGGTGTTTATATCCAAACAACATATGAGTTGCCCATATGGGCAATTGGAAGTATAAACCTCTTTGGAGACTTTGAACTTCATTATCTAGTGTTTTGAAGAATGTGTTTGAGAACTTCAGTTTGGTTTCTGTCAATTCTGTTTTGTCATTTCCCCTCTTCATTGTACCCTCTATTTTTTCCTGCTTATTAATAATTTTTGCTTTATGATTGCTTGATTGTGAAATGAGGTTGTACCATATTTTATCTTCAGTAAATGTTGATATTTTGGGCTTGATTTTATTTTATTTAGGATCGAGATAGCTACTGGAAAATGATGCACAAATACATAGGCTCAGATGTTACATCTATGGTGACACTTCCTGTCCTTATTTTTGAGCCAATGACCATGCTTCAAAAAATGGCAGAGGTTTGTGACTTTCTGTCCGCAACATTTTATGATTTTATGAAATGGATGCTCCTTAAGTCTGTGTTGTTTTCTAAATTTTTCCTGTCTTCCGCAGTTGATGGAATACTCCTACTTGTTGGATCAAGCAGATGAATGTGAAGATCCTTACTTGCGCATGGTGTATGCCAGTGAGTAATATGCTTTTCAATTGAATTTTTATGAGGCCTATTTAATTAAGGAACTAAATTTATGTTACCTGGTGCAGCATCATGGGCTATCTCTGTCTACTATGCCTACCAACGAACATGGAAACCATTTAATCCCATTCTTGGAGAGACTTACGAAATGGCTAATCATGGTGGGGTTACATTTATTTCAGAGCAGGTAAGAGTATTTAAATATTTACTTTTTCTTGAGTAGGCCAGCTTCATTACAGTCTTTCTTTCTTTTCACATGTATACACTTGAATGTACAAGAAATGCAAAAGCCGCTTCCTTTCTCCTTCCTCTTTTCTCCTTTCCCCTTTCCTCTTTCCTCTTTCCCTTTTGTTCTATCTAAATCTTTTTGCTGTCTTGGCGTCTGGCTATCTTTGATCAGAGCTCACTTCTTAAAAGATGTTTTCATTTGATTCCATTTGCCTGTTTATATGCTGATTATCTTACCATATGTTTTTATCAGGTGAGCCACCATCCCCCAATGAGTGCAGGCCATGCTGAAAATGAGCATTTCATGTATGATTGCACATCAAAATTAAAAACTAAATTTTTAGGAAACTCTCTTGATATTTACCCTGTTGGGAGGTAATTCCTGCATTGCCATTTTCTACTGTTTGTTTTCTGTATATTAATGTATGTGTGTGTTTTAAGGAATTAGGATTTGATTGCTGTTAAACTTCGGATGCTAATACAATCGATGCAGAATCCATAAATGGGAAGGCATTTGTTTAATTTTTTCATCTGTTTTTATTGGTGTTCCCCTGCAAATTGAAGATAGCAGATTATAGAACTTGCTGTGGTAAAAGGATAGCCTTGTGCATGTTTTTAAATATTGGCCATTATTACATAGCATATCATCCCAATAGTAATTGTGTATCATTGACACAATGACATTCTAGTACTTTAGTGTTTTCTATCCTAAATACATCCACAATAGCATCAATCAGACACTTTGATTGTGACACACTGAGACATCTACACCGCGATTATGATTTCTAACCTTTGCCTTTTGGGGAAGTTTGCATTAGTTTTTTCATAGTAGTTTTCCCTTTGTCTTAATACTATTGTAGAGGGTAAAAAGAGAAAGGGACAGTTGAATCCAAAGGGTTTTTTCCCTCTGTGTAAATTATTTACTAAGGATATATAAGTACTTTTATCCAATTTTTCTCCAATTTAGAGAGACTAGATTTTGTGGGCCAGAGAGAATTTTTTGAATTAGATTTCTCCCATTCAGAGAGAAGTTTGCATTAGTTTTTCCTCACGTTTTATTCACCTCACGATTCCCAAACAAGGTAAAGTGATTCTCCTCTCTCATTTTCCACCCACCACTTTCCTCTACCTCAGTTCTATTTGTCCCTAAGGTAGTGTGAATATCACCTTTTAATAAAGTAAAAAAGTATTTTTATCTTTTGATTGTTTTCATGTTCAGGTATATTTATCTTGATTCATTCTGTGCTTATTATCATTTTTTTTTCTGTATATTTCATTATGAAAATTCCCTAGACAGCAAGAAGTAGCTAGCTTCTTCCCATAAACCCTCCCACCATATCCAGTGAGATTAAAATTTGAAACTTCATGATGGAAATTTCAAGCTATTTACCGCTAGACTATCTCCTTTTATTCCTGTCCTTATTCGGCAATGCAATTAGTTAATTCTGAGACGGGTTTATTGAGTTGACAACATTATTCTTTATTTTTTTTAATATCATTTGGCGTTTAATTTTATAAGAATTTCGGCATTTAATTAGCATATCATATATGAATGCTGATTTGTTTACTCTTTTGCAGAACACGTGTGACTCTTAAAAGAGATGGTGTAGTTTTAGATCTAGTGCCACCTCCCACAAAGGTTAACAATCTGATTTTTGGTCGGACTTGGGTTGATTCTCCTGGAGAGATGATAATGATGAATTTGACCACTGGGGACAAAGTTGTTCTATATTTCCAACCATGTGGCTGGTTTGGGTATTTAACCTATTTCCATTTCTTTCTGTTCTGCATAACTGACTGTTGTATGCATAAAATATAGGTCTTTAATGAATTCATAATTCATGGCATAGTTACCTGCACAATTCTGAAAAACAGGGAATTCCGCAATGACTTGAAATTTAACATTTGATTGCTATTTTTCCTCAAAAAAAAAAAAAGTTGATTTCATATCATGCTGGAGTTATATAGACTTTACCCACTCAATTCTCCATGTTCTTTCTGTTTCGCCCTCTTTCATGTCTTTCTTCAAACTTATAAAAGGTGAAGTTGGAAATGGTTGATTTGAATTGATTACATTGTCTTCATGTTGATTGGTTCGATTCAGTGTTTGGACTCATCTACATGCTCTATTTAAATTTATTGATTACATCATCTTTGCATTCCTCAAGTTTCGTAAAGTCCTTTTGACTCATATGTCTTATATATTTTTTTCTATTTTATACACACACACACACACACACACACACACATATATATATATAGGGTGTGGAGTTGGATCCAAATCCTCAAAATTTGTTTCCACTAGGATCTTAACCATCATTGCATTTACATTTGCTCAATTGATACTTGCCTTGCTACCTGTTCTTGGTGACTGAAAAACAATTATGCTTGATAGTGCTGGACGCTATGAAGTGGACGGATATGTTTATAATGCTGCTGAAGAACCCAAACTATTGATGACTGGGAAGTGGAATGAATCATTGAGCTATCAACCATGTGATTTGGAAGGAGAACCACTTCCAGACTCAGAATTGAAGGAGGTAAGAACTTTTACCACGTGCTGCTTTATTTTGCTGTTATTTTCCTTTTTCATTTGTTTTGAAACAAAAGTCAACAACTATTTTCACATGTTAAGTTTAGTTATTCAAGTTTTCCAATTAGCATGCTGGTATTATGTTTCTTTAATCTAATAGCAATTGTGATAATGATCTGAAGTCAGTTATGATGAAATCGTAACTTAGGCCTTCCAATTCCTTGAAGTGAACTAGACAGAGAGAGCTCATGACAGTTCCATGTTTTTTGTCATATTTTCTACTGAGAATTTGTTTCTTGATATGCTGTCCTGAAATCTGTTTCTGAGAAAACTGCACAGATTTTCACCTGTTATTGAAAACAGGTTGTTTTGAGGACAAGTTTTTGGAGAGTTTCTATTCAAAAATGTTAAGCCAAACAAGTTTTACAATCCAGATGATAGTTCCTTTTTCATAATTGTACTTACTTTTTAAAATTGGAACCAAATGCCATTTTTTTACAAATGAAATCCAGATGCAGAGAAATTGCTTTAGTGTATGCTTGTAATTTATTTAAATTTAAATCCCACTGGCCATTAGCATGAAAGAACTTGACTTTGAGGACATGATGGTGATTGGGTTGTCATTCCGCGTGTGTGTGTTTGGGATAGTATTGGTCACGGAATACATCCCTTTTGGTAATTAATTAGCAATTAAGCCTGTATAGCAAGTCTTTGACTTGGTAACTAAAATTTCAACTTAGAACTGCTTCTCAGTTTCAGATTTTATTTAATTTGCTTTGCAGGTTTGGCATGTTGCTGATACTCCAGGAAATGATAAATTTCAGTATACATATTTTGCACATAAAATTAACAGCTTCGACACTGCTCCAAGGAAGTTGTTAGCATCTGATTCTCGTTTGCGCCCTGATAGATTAGCACTTGAGAAGGGTGATCTATCGAAAGCTGGTTCTGAAAAGAGCAGGTTTGACTTGCCCTCCGGCTTGACAAATGCTCATAATTGACTATGCTGATAATCAAAATCACTTCTTTGGACTTTAATGTGTTTACTCTATTTTTTTAATCCTGTCAGTTTGGAGGAAAGGCAGAGAGCTGAAAAGAGAGAGAGAGAAGCTAAAGAGCATAAATTCTCACCAAGATGGTTTGATATGACTGATGAGATTACACCTACACCATGGGGGGACTTGGAAATCTACCAATACAATGGTAAATATGGTCAATATAGGGGTGTTGCAGATAACTCAGATAGCATAAAGGAGGTTGATGTTAAATCAATAGAATTCAATCCGTGGGAATATGGTTACTTGTCTGCAGAATGAGGTACTCCTGTCTTCATGTTTGCTCGAGTTATGCAGTCTTAACTCATTGATATAAAATGGAATCTAGCTGTTGTTTGCAGACGTGTACATTCCACATTGTATCTCCATTTCCATAACCCCTTTGCAATAGGGTTTGAGGATTTTTTTGTTTTACCCTTGGTGTGTTAAGAACCATTTTTAGCTTTTCTTTTTTTTTTTTTTTTTTCCCTTATTCCATGTTTATGATAAAAGCCAATATCCCCTCCATACTTTTGCTAATTTGCTTATAAAATGGTATTTTGGGGATTTCTGTACTTGAATGCATGATTTGTGAGCCACTTGCATACTCTTGTAGAAAGCATGGGATAATTAATTTCCTTCCAATATAGCAAAATAGGGAAATGTGATTGAATAAACAAAGAGATTACTATTCTGTAGTTAGAGAGCTGTTTCATTTTCTAAACCAGCTGCTTCGATGTTGATAGCAGAAAAAAAATACCCATACCATATTTTTCTAATGTTGCATTGACATGAATATGATGTGTGCATCTGTATTTCTATTTTCTATTTGTTGCACTCGAAACATCGAAATTCTCTCTCCAAATGGCCTTGATTTTCGGCCATCAAAAAGTATAATAATTTAGATGTTGCATATTATAGGTAGAAAGGAAGGGATAGATCTAAACTAAGTTGAAGGAGAGAAATGCAATACAATTTAGAGACATTACAATTATTAAAACACGTCACCCAAAATGATTTATAATAGAAACACAGAATTCATATAGTGGATCCTAATAAATTTTAAGACTAAGACTAAGTTGGGTTGAGTTGAGGTTACTGTATCTAATGTGTTATTTCTGGTACAAATGCGTCTTCCATTATGTGGATTTTTCAAATTGTAACAAGGCTGCTTCTTGTTACTAACTGTTCCGCAAATGGAAAATTTAGTGCAAACATATATATCGGTACATTGGAAATTGTCTAAAAGAATGAGATTCTAGGATTTGAAATGTTGACATTTTGCATTATGAAATATACACTCGACCACAGTTCTTGTTCCAATTGCTTATACTAACTTCCTGCCCTAAAATGCAAAGGCTTTTAGCATGCAGTTATATAAATTGTGAAATGGGTGTTTAGTTGTTCTATAACAACCCAGATGTTACAAGTTGTTTGCTACTTGCCATTGGCAAATTTGATCTGGCAAGTCAAAACAAATCGTTCCAAGTTTAAAGATATAATACAAGATAGAGAACACTGGAGGAAAAAAAAAAAGGCTTCGGCTTTATATAATGAATGCAGGGTAGATTACAAATACATATTAGAAATTATTGCCAGATTTGGGTTTGGCTTTTCTTTATCCGCTGCAATGCCTATCAAAATCATGGGTTGAAAGCTCTCTTTTCTCCTGTTAGTTACAGGAAAATTACTTGCGTTAAAATTAATTTTACCCTTATGATCAATGACTAAAAAAGTTAGGGTTGGGTGGGAGCAAGCAAAGCAGGGACAGATTGTATTTTCCATCCTCACCTAAAATGGGAAATCTCACCCTTTGCCCCCTTAAGGGTAAAATTCTCTCCATCAACATATACATAACCATCAAAAAATGAGAAAAATCCTTTCCATTGTCATCTCTAGGCTTTAGCTCTCATTCCCCTTTCTATTGTCATCCCTAATGAAAGTGGAGGGTAAAATGCCCTTGTTGAAATACTAAACATGGGAAGAATAATTTCCTTTGCCTATAGATCAAGAAAAGCACTAAAAGTTGGGAGAGATGAAAAGAGAAGTCCTAATTGGAAATGGGCTAGCCATTAATGGACTTCATGACACAGGCTAGTACTCCCTTTGCACACTATTCCTTCTAATCCTATGCTTGAAATTTGAAAGTTGAAACATTAATGGAAGTCTATTAATATAGAAAAGAGGTTCATGTTGGTCCAAAGAAATGAAACAAAGTTAAGATTCATTTGTCTGGTTAAAAGGTTCATGTTTGCTATGTTCACAACATAGTACAAACCACCCCCACAAAAGGGAAATGATTGATTATCTTTCCCTACCTTACATTTGATAATTGATGTACCACCTATGTAGAGAGATTAGCATCTCAATGCATGTGTCCAAAAAATATATATATTTGATTTGCCATTAGATTATATATATTTTTATACAATATGAATGAATAATAGAATAAAATGGTTATCAAATAATGATATTGTTGAATTTATTAATATCCATGAATGTTATTGTATTATAATCAATAAATAAATATTAAATCATATATTTTTATACATTGATTGATATTTCAAAATTTTATTATGAATATAACTATTATTTTATTTAGTGTAAAATTAATAATATATTTTTTTTTACGTTCATGTATAATTCTTCTGGTATATATATTAGGCGTAACTAAATCTTTTATATATATTAGGTGTAACTAAATCTTTTCTAATATTTGTGAATGTTATTGTATTATAATTGACAAATAAATACTAAATCATAATCAATATAGCAATAGTATGGTCAGATTGACCGGTCAAATTAAAAAAATTAGGAATTGAATTAAAGATTAATCCGACCAGTTTCTATTTACTCATATCCCAAAAATGGATTAAAAAGTCGATGAATCGGCTGGTTAACCGATAAATCAATCGAATCAGATTGATTTTCTAGTACGAGAGGGTCATATTTTTTATTATTTTTTTAATTTTTTAATTTTTTAATTTTTTATTTTTTTTTATCAAAATAACATCATTTTTGTCAAACAAAAATGAACGTTATTTTGAGTTAAAAAAATTAAGATAATTTCAATAATTTCATTTCAATTTTATCCTACTCTAAAATTATGACTCTATTGCATGTTATCTTATTATATAAGTAGATATTTGAGCAAATGAATATTCATAAGTTGCTATATATATATCTTTTGATTTAATGTAATTGAATTGACACCATAAAAAATACGATATTATATAAATTATTAATTTAGCCATAATTACATTATATTTATTTTCATCATATATATAATAAATATCAAATTATATATATATATACCGATTTTTTTCGGTTTAATCTTTTTGATCCTAATAAAATCTCTGACTCTCTGTATTTATCAATTTTTTAATCCATCCGATTATAAAAATATTGAGCAATGGTAGTTAGTTAAGGGTTAGTTCTTAGTAGGAAATTCTTAAATTGTAGTTGAATATAGTTGATTTCAAATGGGTGAGATGAATATGATTGTGCTAATAATGAGTACAAACCCCACTATATATATGCAACTCTTCTCTGTTTATTATCCCATGGAAAAACAAGAGACAAATCTGAATTTGAAGAAGTTAGGCGGCTAATTTTCAAACTGTATTTTGAAATTTGATTTCTGTACTTACCATGTGAGATTTCAATAATGTCAAGTAACTATCACAATTTGAAAAGTTCATAACTTGTGTTGGAGACTTTTTATGGCTACTTCAACTAAACTGTAATTTAAATTTATAAAATAATTTGTAAAATTACTGTTATTTTATAAATTTATAAAAAAAAATTATAATTTTTTTTTTTTTATGAATACTTACAAAATTTTGTGAGGTTATAAAAAATTTGTAAATAAAAACTGATCTTTTTTTTTTTGTAAATTTCTTTGAGTTATAAAACAATATGTAAAATCATCATTATTTTATAAATTTATGGAGAATTTTATAAAAAATTATAATTTTTTGTAAATATATACAAGTTATAAAATAAAGTATAAAATTATATTATTTTGTAAGTATATGGAGAATTTGATAAAAAATTGTCATTTTTAAAATATGTCTATCAGTTATAAAATAATATGTAAAATTACTATTATTTTGTAAGTTTTATAAATAATATGTAAAATTACTATTATTTTGTAAGTTTTATAGAGAATTTTATAAAAAAAATATATATATTTTATAAATGTCTGTAAGTTACAATATAATATATGAAAGTATATGGAGAATTTTATAAAAAATAGTTTGTATAACTCTTGTGAAGGTTAATTGAGTTTTTTTAAATAATCCTAACAAGCACCCTTTTGTTGCTATGCTTCCCAACTCTCATGTCACATGTATTAGAGTGGATTTGGTAGTTAAACTGTTTTTGTTAAACTATGTTTATATTATTTAACATTTAGAAATTTATGTTTGAAAATAGTTAATTTTTTTAATCATGATTTAACTAAAAAAAAAACTAATTGTGATTAAGTTTTAAGAATCTATTTTAATTAAAGGGTTAATTACGATTTATCTTCTGTAGAATGACTCAATATATTAATTTTTTCTGAACTTTCAAAAATATACTAACTCCCTTTGATAAATATTACAATATACTACTAAATTTTTTTGTCCAATTTTACTGTTAGTCAATCCTAAAATGATCAACAAATGCAGTAAAAAAACAGAAATGTATGTCCTTTATTTTTAATTAATTACATCTTCTTTTTGCTTTAAAAATATTTTTTAGGGCTAAAAATATATTTTTATATTTTTTGACAACTTTGAAAATAAAATAAATAAAAATATTTTTTATTTTATTTTTTAAAAAATAAAAATTTGAAAATAAAAAATAACAAATAAAAAACAAAAAATATTTTTACTTTTTATTTTTAAATTTGTCAAAAATATAAAAATAAATTTTTTATTTATATTAAAAAATTTAAGAAGAAATAATTTAATTTCTTCTTGAATTATTTTTTAAAATAAAAAATAAAAAAAATATTTCTTAAAAAATATTTTTGTTTATTTTTTATTTTTAAATTTATCAAAAATATGAAAATAAATTTTTTAACTTTACAAAATATTTTTAAAAGAAAAAATAAAATGTAATTAATTAAAAATAAATGGTAATAATATTTCTATCTTTTTATAGCTTTTGTTGATCATTTTAGAGTTTATTAATGGCAAAATAAAACGGAAAGATGTATTAATATAATGAAACATTCGTAAAAAAAATTAATATATTTTTAAAATGTCAGAAAGAATTAATGTATTGAGTCATTCTATAAGAGAAATAGTAATTAATCATTAATTAAATTGTAAAACCACTTCAATAATATGGTCATTGTGGAGTGATATGTTCCCAAAAGGATAAACATGCTAAGATAACATGTTACATTGGTTCAAAGTGTTGGGACTTGGAAAAAAAAATAGCATTTTCTAAATATATGCATTGATTGTATATAACTTAAGTAGTTAGAGATTACACAATTTAAACCGATATGAATTCTCAATCTCATTATATATTATATTTTCTATGTTATGTCTTTTTTTATACGTCATATTATTTATAAAAAAAAATATTGAATGTCAACATATTTAAAAAAAAAATGATATTAAGTATGAAAAGAGATATAAGACAAAAGATAGAATAAACAATGAAATAAATCTAAATTAAATTTAAATAATTAGAAATCACACAAATGATTTTCCAATCATAATTGGTTTATAGTAAGATCCACTTTTAAGTCATTACTTATTTGTATTGATCATTGATAAATTGGCAAAACACATTTAGAATTATATGACTCTTGATGCATGATATTCATAAAACAACCAAGGCTATAACCAACCAAAACTAGATTTCAATAAGAGCACTTTGAAAGCAAAGTGAAATTATCCTATATAGAATAACAGTGCCTCTAAGCGTACATTTCAAATACCTAGAATCTATCAAATTAATATGCCGTGGATGAAGTGGTGTAACCATATCCACAATCTGAATCCTTTATTTTATTGATGTTTTATCTCCTATTTTATGTGTTTTATCATATTATTAATAAAAAATTATTGATTGTCAAAATATTTTTTTAAAAATATGATATAATACACATAGAGCTACATGAAATAATAGATGAAACACTAAATAAAATAAAAAATTCGAATTGCACTATTCAAATTTTATGTGACCACAAAATATTAATAAAACTAGAGGGTAAAATTTATCTAATTACGGTCCGGCTAATTATGATCTTTAACAAATAATGTTGCAGAAATAAGAATGTTAATATGGATATTTGATGATGTGAAATTGAAACAAATTTGAAATAAATATTATTTATACATATTGAATTATTTTAGGTTTCAAAGACAATAAGATAAGATCATAAGTAAATACGACTCACTTTCAATAAATAAATAGACAAAAATATTAACATAAAAAAGGTATGTGTGTTATGAACAAAAATAAAAACAAAAATAAGAAATAAGAATGTAGAAGAAGTAGTTTTATATTATCTTATTAGTGTGTATTACAAAATAATATGAACTCATATTTATAAGATTCATTTTCACCATAGGTTACAATATATATAAACCCACCATAAATTACAACATAAATGGTGTAATAAAATTAAACTTAAATATAAAAACTTATGAGTAGTGTGATAGATGAATGGACATTCACATTTATCTATATATATATAACACTCCTTTTGGATGTCCATTTTTACAAAGAATATGCCTCATTAAAACCTCACTAATAAAAATTCAATGGAAAAAAATACTAGTGAAAGAAAAAGAGTACAATATTTCCGCATTGCAAATGGCATGCTACCTCATTAAAAACCTTACCAGGAAAATTCAATGGGACAAAATCTTTGGTTAAGAAAAAAAGAGTATAGTATTAAACTCCCTCTATTTGCAATATCACTGAAAATATTTAAGGTGTCACATTTCAATATTGTTAACTAATTTCTTGAATATTGCAATAGATAATACCTTAATGAACAAATCTGTTAGATTGTTACTTGAACGAATTTATTAAACACCAATTTCATCATTCTTTTGTAATAATTAGTGCGCCTATTGCACAAGATATGGTACTTCAAGACCAAAATTTATTCACTATCTTCTCTAACTAAAAAGAGTTTTTATTTATATTAAGTGATCAAACAACTATTAGACTATTCAATAAATGTGTTTTATATATAAAATCATAAAATAACCTTTTGTATATAAGTTAACTGATAAATTAAAATTTCTTTAGCCAAATGTTAAATTTGTAAACTGAGACAAAATTTTATTTTTCCAAGATTTTTCATTTCAAATTCCTTTTTCAAATAATATTTTACTTTTTAGAAGTTTTTCAGAAATTTCAATAATATTTAAATCATCAATATATACAATAATTACGATAAATTCATGTACAAATTTCTTTATAGTATCGCTTTTATATTCTATTTTGAACAAGTATTTACTAAGGCGATTTTACCATATGCGCCTAAATTATTTTAATCCATACAAAGATCTTTATAATTTAATTGAATAAATTTCTCAAAAACTTAAATTATATTTTTCTAGCATTTTAAATCCTTCAGGGATTTTCATATAAATATCATTATCAATTGAGTCATATAGATAAGTTGTGACTACATCTATTAGATGCATATTAAGTCTTTCATACATTGTTATATTAATAAAATATTAAAATATTATTACATCCACCACAGAAGAGTATATATTTTCATAATTGATTTTATATTTTTGCGAAAAATTTTGTATAGCAAATATTGCTTTGTATTTTACAATTTTATTTTTCTCATTTTTTTAGCACAAAAATTTATTTGTATCTAACAGTTTCACATTTTTTAGTATTTGGACTACTGGTCCAAAAACCTTATGCTTTTTAAGATAATCTAATTATGCTTGTATTGTATCTTTCCATTTTGGTCAATCAACTCTATTTTAATATTATTAAACAGGTCATGATTCAATATCAACATTTTCATTCATAAAAATATATTACACCATATGTAAAATAGTAGTCAATAATCATTGCATTTCGATTCTATCTTTTTTCATAACTAACATAATTTATCAGTATCTCTTCATTTTTACTAATTTCAGGTACCTGTAGTTGTTCAGGAAGTGTATCTATGTTAATATCTGTATTTTTAATAAAATTATCTTTATTATTTATTATTTTTCTCTTTCAATAACTTTTATCCTTATAACCAATAATCTTCTACACTTCAAGCGTATTTCAGATTTATTAATATTAATAAATTGTCTTTCTGAGATAACAATACAAATTAAAACATTAACGGCTGTCATATGAGATTTTGTTACTCATTTTAAATTAACAAGTGTATCCGACAATTGATTTGCTAATTTTTGCAGATAAATTAATTTATAAACTTCTTGTTCATATTGTTTTGTATTTCTCAACTTTTATTATCTCCCCCTAATGCTGAAAATATTATTTCATCAAATGACAATTTGCAAATCAAACAGTAAATATATCACCATTAATGACTCAAAATATTTAATTATTGAGGGAGATTTATATCCAACTTATATTTCTAACCTCTTTTGATAACTCATTTTAATGCGTTGTGGTAGAATATACCGCACATTAAAAAAATTTTAAACGAAAAATATATAGCTTTTGATCAAAAACCAATTGATTGATTTGAAGAATCTCTTTTTCCATTATTTTTAAACCAAGATGACTTAACTTATCATTCTAAATAATAAAAATATTTGGATATGCAAATTTTTGGTTTATTATCATATTCTTTTCAATTCCACTAATTTTTATCTAATACAAATTAAAGAAAATAACAAAAAAAAAATCTATATTTTTCTACCCGAAATAATGCTTGTAATATGAAAATATTATTAATTCCTCTTATTTACTGTCTCAATATGATATTCGTTACTGTGAATATCTAAAAAACTTAACAAATTTTTATGAGACTTTGGAGAAAATAATGTATTTTGTATAATAAATTTTATTCCTCTTGTGATAATATATTGGCTCTTATAGAGCTTTCAATTATTTTTTATTTTACCAAAAATAATTGTCTCACCCATTTTCAAATAAGAAAAATATTTAATATTTTTAAAATTGTACAAGTGATATATATATATATATATATATATATATATCGAAATCAATTATCCCTTTCAATATTTTCAAAAAAATTATTTGTCACATCAATTTGAACAATATCTATATGATTATAATTAAAATCACCATTATTAGAGAGAAAATTTATATTCACATTTTTTTCTCTCTTTTTATAATACTCGATAAATATTAATAGAATATTTTATCATATGATAAATATGTAACTAATTTTTTTTTCACACCATATCGATAATATTTACTTTAAAAATTTTATCCACTTTTTCTATTCTTATTTCTGTATAATTTTATTTCACTTCTGATGATGATAAGTATTCTTATGATATTACTTTATTTTTATGAAAAAAATAATTATTATATATTTATCTTTAAATTTTACCACATCCATTTTAGGGAATGAGATAAAATTAGTAGGATGTATTTCATGAATTTTTCAGTAACAATTTGTTATTTTATTTAGTTAAATATCATTGCATTCACTTTAAGGAATGAGATTGAACCAGAATGCATGAAATTAATTCATAATATTTTCATAATCTTTTTATCGATATTGCTACTGCAGGAGCATATTCGATATATAAAAAATATTAACATATCATTATTTATAAATATTTTCTACACATTAAGAGTTAATTCTAACAAAAAATCAATATATTTGAAATAAAAAAATAACTTTGTAATATCAAAATAAATAAATTCACTATCATTATTAAAACATGATTAAATAAAAAAATTATAATAATTATTCTAATTTTTTTTTCACTTATACTTTTATAAGATCACAAATATAAATCATTTTCTTTTATTTCAAATTATATTTTAATAAGTATAAAATGTTATAATATATACAAAAACAAATATTAAAATTAGAGTAGAAAATTTTTATGTTAAATGTATATTAAAAAATAAAATGATAATGCATAAAAATAAAATTTACTTATTCAAATACCTAAATTAAAATATTATCAAGAAAAAAAATTTCAAATCTCAAATATTTGAATTATGAAAAATAAACAATAAAAAATAAGAACAATAAAAAAAATAAGAATAAGAAAAAAGAATGTAGAATAGAGAGTTTTATATTGTTTTATTGGTGTATATTACAAAATAATATGAACTCCTATTTATAAGATTCATGTTCATCATAGATTATAATATATATAAACCCACCATAAATTACAATATAAATGGTGCAATAAAATTAAATTTAAATAAAAAAACTTATGAATAATGGGATAGATAAATAAATATCTATATTTATCTATATATTTATAACAATGTGGAGAATGTATTGAAAGGAGCAGTCAAGAGTTTTAAAATAAAAATAGTTTTATCAACTATAAAATAAGAAGAAGATATCTATGGTTAAAAAATAAAAAAAGTCATTTTTTTTTTATCTCAAGAATTCTCTAATCACCATTAACTATTGACTTAACCCTTAACATGCACTAATCAGATACTTATGGGACTTATTTTGACAATTTTCTTCTTTATTTTTTTTAGATCATATCAGATACTTCTGATATTCATTTTGACTATTTTTTCTTTATTCTGTAGATATCTAGTGATTCGAGTCAACCGGAGAAATCTCATGCTGCAGCAATTTTGGTTAAATATAACTTTTTTCATTTATATTATAATCAATTCTCAGTATCTTTAGATTGAAAAGTTTATAAGTTAAATGGAACATAACCAAAAAATAGAGGTTCAACACGTTATATAAAACTAGAAAAAATAGAACACCTAAAATATATTTTGCCTTTAAAAATTTATTTAAATAGATTTTGCCTTTAAATTTTTTTTTTTTAGCAGTAAAATAGTATAATGCGTTAATTTTTGTGTATCGTAGTAAATTTATCTTCTTAATCATCCACGTTAAAATTAAAAATTCGTAAATTAAAAAAAAAATCATTTATGATTAAATCCTAATCAATTAAAAAAAAAAAAAGGAAACTCATCAACCAAGTTAATCTTTAGGGTTAAAAATAAAATTTTAATACAATGTAAAGGAAAAAAATACTAATGAAATTCATTGAACAACTAATATGCGAAGGCAACATTAGCAATAGTTTTAAAAAACACCAAACTCTCAAAGTCAGTATTGAAAGGTGCAAAAGAACATAAACTCTCAAACCTCTAACTCTCAATACATGAAATATGACTTTTTTGCCTTTTTTTTTTTATTATTATTATTTTATCATCATAAAGAGAAAGTTTTAGGGAATGTCTATTGAAAATTTCCATAACAAGCACTCCCATCAATACATATGTAATACTAATAATTTTAGGGGTAAACAATGTTCAATTTCGATATAAAAAATAATAATCAAATTAATACTTTTTAATTTTTCAATTCAATTTTTTAAAAAAATTAATAGAAAAATATTAAATAAAATAAATCTAGATGCTAATAATAATAATAATAAGACTGCTTGCGGCCTGTACTTTTCTTTTATTACATTTGCAGTTTTTCAATAAATATTCAAATTTTTTTTAAGAGAAAATGGATATTTTGGAAATTAAATCTCATGTATTTTTAGTATTTTATTGCAGCAATATTTTTAGAATAGGACCAATTAAAAAATTAATAAAGATAAAAGATCAGAGATTTGATCGGAATCGAATTGATTAAATCGAAAAAAAATTGATATACATATATATGTATATATAATTTGACATTTATTATATATATGATAAAAATAAATATAATGTAATTATATTTAAATAAAAAATTTATATAAAATCATATTTTTTATGGTATCAATCTAATTATATTAAATTAAAAGTTATATATATATAAATTATGGACATTCACTTGCTTAAATATTTATTCACACAATAAGTTAACATGTAATAAAGTCATAATTTTGGAGTCGATAAAATTGAAATGAAGTTATTAAAATTCTCCTAATTTGTTTTAACTCTAAACAACATCGTTTTTGTCACAAAAACGATGCCAATTTTGTCAAAATTATCAAATTATTAAAATTCACAAAATCTAACATGATAAGGACATAATATGTTAAACATTTTAAGTACAAAATATTAAATACCTGTCAAATAAATTATGAAAATAATATGCAAATTAGCATCATACTTTTCTGTCTAAACCTTGCGTAGAACTTACTAACTGAACAATAAAGAATCTATTTAACAAACAATATAACCAAAGTGTGAAATTTCAAAAAATCTCCAATAATCAACTTCAGACATAACATAACAAAATAACTATGCGAAATTCTACAATTTAAAATTTAGTTAACAATGCATAAAGTAAACAGTTGGGTAATTGCGAAAAAAATAAAAATACAGTATCATTATTTAATAATACATCGATTTTATTTGATTCTATTGCTAATTATAATCAAAGAGAAATTTAAATACAAATTAGCGTATTATTAAAATAAATTCAAGTTATTACACAAATTTTTCTCTAATTTTTTTTTTTATTAATTAAATCTTATTTAATATATTTTTTACCCTAATATTACTAAATCAAAATTCATTTAGAAATTCATTTAAAAAAAAAAAAAAAACTCCGCCGCCTTTTTCCAGCTTTCTTGGGGAGAATTTGTTGCCTTCGCGCAAACGCAACTTTTCCTTCTGCTTTCCCATGAAATGTAATAGTTCCTAAACGACAAAACTTCATGTCTGTCCCATTCCCATTTTACCCCTTTCAATTTCAATTATTTACCACCCAAAAATAAATAATGTCTAATAAAACGTTTAATGTTATTTTCAGATTTGAAAATAATCATCTATAGAAATTATTTATTAATTCATAATAAAATTAATTACCAATAAAATTTATCTCATTTTCATATTATTTTATCGATGGTTAAATTGCATTATAATTATCTAATTTTTATATTCCAAAGTATAAAATGAAATTGGTCATATTTTTAATTAATTTTTATATTACAACTAAATCATAGAAAATAAATTATTTGGAAAAAATTTTAAAAATATTATTTTATTTAAAAAATATTTTCTAGAAATAGGTATTTATAATGAAAGAAAAACAGTCTTAAGTGTTAAATCAATCAATAAATTAAATGACTTTACTATGCAATCAATTAATCAAGATTTAAATGTTAGGAGTTAAACCATAAGAGAAATATTTTCAATCATTGTACTTGCTCTAAAGTTAAAATGAAATCTTACTCATTTATAGTTCTTGTTTGGGAAAGTGGAAAATTGTAGAAGAAAGAAAATAATTTTTGTTTGTTTGGAAGAGTGAGAGAAAATAAACTCATATTTTCCTTTGGGCTCATCATTTTTGAATATTTCCAATTTACAAGGAAAATGGAAAAAGATTGTGAATAAAAATATAATACTATTTTAATAAAATTACCTATATACCCTTATATATTTTATTAATGATCTTACAAAAATGGGGGCAACATTATAAATGAACAACATTTTTGTTTCTTTTTCTCCCATATTTTAAGTGATGATAGGTTTATTTTCCTCTTATCCAAACAAGAGATGGGAAAATAAATAAAGGATTTTTTTTTTCTTTTATTTTTCCTTCTTATTTTCTATCCTCTTTTATTTTCTTTCCTTCATGTTTCTAAACAGTGTTAGAGAATCTAAAAGCACATTAAGGAGGTATTTGGTTGTTAAAAATATAATATTCTAATATAATTAAAAGTCATTTTTTATGATTATAAAATATTTTTCAAATTATTATAAAATATTTAAAATATATTGGTGGCCATAGGGACCCACTTTATTTAAAATAATTAAATAGAAATATTGGTGGCAGATACAAAGTGTGGATAATGTCATATATAGTCCAGAAGAGGTGATAAAACTTGTGTGTTACGTATGCATTGTTTGTGTGACAGAAGCACTTGATGATGAGTTTGAGCTGGGAAAGCTTTTTACATGTTACCAATATTTTCAAAACTGAATCGATTAAAGAATTAAAAAAAATTAAAAATTAAAAAATTAACTATAATTAAATTAAAAAAAATTAATATATATATATATAATTTAATATTTATTATATATATGATGAAAATAAATATAATTTAATATTTATTATTTTTAATCAAAAATTTTTTTAAAAAAATTAATCCACTTAAATTAAAAAAATCAATTCGATTTGATTTATTCATCAATTTTTAGCTAATTTTTGAAATAAAATTTTAAAAATTAACTAAACCGATCCTTAATTAAATTCTCATTTTTCAATTTAATAAATCGATTCAATCTAATTTTAACAACCATACATCTAACAACTCAAATTCATGGCATGTTGTGTTGTCTGTTACATGTTATACCAAAGATTGAGCTGTACCAAATCTCACCATCTTTAATTAATTCAATTTATTTAGAAGTTAATATTATTAATTTTGTAAATTTAGTTATATTTGAATTAATTCAATTAAAATTGATAGAATTTATAAAAAAATATAAATTAATAATATTATTAAATTAAAATAACTTCATATTTAATATATAAAAATTGAACATTATAATTCATTTATAAGTATTTTTTTAAAAAACTTTATTTATATATCAAATGACTTTTGTATTGATTTTTCTCCTGTAAAACAAAGAATTTTCCTTTTAATTTATTATAAATATCTTAGTCCCATGAACAATATACTTATAAAATGAATCAATTAATTTAACCCCATATGCAAAATTTAGCTTATATTACCGCTTTTTACCTCGATAAAAAAAAAACGAAAAAATTTATTAAATTATATAAAAATAACATCCCTTATTTTATGCCTTATGAGTCGGTTTGAATAAATAATCAATTTGATTTGATTTTTAAGTATAAAAATATAAAAAATAGACATAATATTAAACTTGAAATACTCAATAATTTTAAATCATCGGCTATATAAATAAATTATAATATAGAGATAGTTCCACTTAAACGATTAAGAGAGAGTTTTATATTTTTATGGGTCCCTTTCTGGCTCCTTAAATAGTCATGAGAGAATTTTATCTCTTTATGAGTCTTTATCCGGCTCAAAGTAAATTAGTCAAATTCAGTAAATTTGAATATTACGTAGTCATATAAAAAAAATTAATATTTTAAATCTTAATTATATAATTGTTATTTTTTAAAATTTTTTAATGTTTTAAATTAAATTATTCTTTAGTCCATAAATTTTTAACTACTAACATTTTAGTTCATACATTATAAAAATTTTAAAGCACTTTAATTCTTTAAAATCTCTTGAAATGGAATCTTAATTTTTTTTTTATTGGTATATAAGGGCCAAAATTATTTTTTGCAATTGAAAAAATTGATAAAAAAATATAATAGAATTAACTTCTACGATGAGTGGTTGGAAAAAATAATATGTATAGTGGTTTATTTTTATTTAAATTTTAATAAAAAAAGGGTACAATTACAATTAATTTTTAAAATTATAGTAAATAATCTATTTTAATAGTGAAATTTAAATTTAATATCTCTTTAAAAAATCTAAATACCCTAAAATTAAGACATTGATTTAATAATATTATAAAATAATTTACTATTGTTAAGGTTTTTTCATGTGAGTGCAAATTTTATAGTTGAACAATCACATACCAAAACACATGTATAAATCAGTTCATTTGGTGTAGATGCACCAAACTACTACTAATCACTTATTTGGTAAAATAGAAATCTGTTTAATATTTGGTGTTCATTGTTTAAGGTTGCATTCTTCTTTTTATTGAGTTTATATGATATAATTTTTTTTTTTTAATTTATTGATTGTAATTCAAATTTATAATCCCGTAATTTTATAATTAATTTTAATATCATTTCATCAATTAAAAGGCTAATTAATACATAGAGTAACTAATTTTGTTTTGATAAACACATTATTATATGGAATGAGATTTAAACTTTAAATTTTTAATAAAATTTAGACTATGGTTAGATATAAAATGGCCAACAAAGCAACAATACATAATGCGCAATTAGCACTTAATAGGATTGGCATTGCAAGTCTAGGGCCGACCATTTAATTGTGCAATTTGACTTTCTTTATATATATGTCCCTAATCTATAGATAAATATAATTACATATATATATTTTTTAAAATGTTCTAAACTTTTCAATGATATAAAATGTTAACATTTAAAACAATTTTCTATTTGTTTATAAGTTGGATTCTAATGAAATCTCGAATTTAAATTTTATAAATGACAAAAATAAATGTTATGAGAGTTTTGCTTTCTTTTTGAATTTAGTAGGTATTTAGTATAACTAATAAATACGAGAAAATTTCAAAAAATTGTTACATTTAAATTTTTAATTTTTTATATTACAAATTAAAAATTCAATCACTAACTCACTGAATTAATATCAAATTAAAACATACAATTTTCAAGAAATTCTTCTCATAACAAATCTATTCACAATGATGGGAAGCTCTCGCCTCCCCAATATTTAAAAAAAATTATCATATTTTATATATATTTAAAAAAATCTATATAAATAGCCCTTTAAAATTTTGAAATATTTTATTATCTACCTACACTTTTTATATAAATTTTATATGTGTATATTTAGTATAATTATAACACCTTAAAATTAAAAAAATATTTATATTTTTTCATTAACTTGAATTTTTTTCTTAGTCATAATATTTGGTCATCTCAAAATATCACCTTTAGTTCTGACTCTGCTTTTCGTTAGTATTTTATCCGAAACTTGAAATTTTAGCACTATTATAAAAAAAATTTTTTTTAAGTGATTTAAAAATAAAATTTCAAATTTTTATAATTTAGGTATTTTTGTAATAATGATATATATTTATTGATTACATATAGTCTTGTATTCGAGTTCGAGTTAGATTATATTTGAATCAAATTTTAACGAAAAAAAATTAACTTAAAAATCAAAATTAACAATAGCTAAATTACAGTCATTTTTCAACAGAGTTTCGACTGAATATAGATTTCATTTCACATTTTTTTTAATTAAATTTGAGTCAACTTGACCTAAATAATAGGACTATCATAGGAATTAAAATCCCTTTTTATTACATATATAAATAACTATATTATCTTTACAAGAAAGTTGAAACTTTTGCTATGTAAAAGATGAAAGGTCCAAATTTTTAAGCATAAAATCCACAAAACGCCATCATATTATACTCCCAAAATCTCAAAACCTTTACCAAACCCTTAATCTACCAAGTGTATAAAACTACCACTTAACTATGTAATAGGCCAAAAATAGAAAATTAAAACCTCTTATTTTTTTTTTTATTTATACTAGAGGGCCATTCCCTCCTTGCCACGTGTTCCGATAATCCCCAAGTCCTCTGTAAATAGGGAAATAATAAATAATAATTAAAAAATATTATACTAATAATAATAAAAACAAGAAGAATAAATAAAAACCAAACAACAACCCATCTTCTTCTTGGTGGTAACCCGCCATTCTCGCAGGCCACGTGTCAGTTTCTCAGTCAATTTTTGAACTTTTTAGAATATAATAATAATAAAAGGAAAAAAATCAAAATAAAATTCTTTAGGACCAAAATCATTTTGACATATTATTCACTTCATGGGGTCCACCACTCCTCTCGGTCTTAAAGGTCCCACCACAAACTTTACGCCCCCCTTATCCGTCACCGAACATAACGCCATTTTCTATCTTGGCGATCAACCTGCCACGTAAACCTCTCCGTCAACGTTAACTCTAACGGAGATTCCCTCTCGCCGTCACTAATTCAATTTATTAATAATTGATAGTGTGCCCATATCAATTTTTTCAATTTTTTTTTATAGCAACACAAAAATTTTTGTGTTTTTTCTTTACTTTGTTTATCAGTACGATAATACTGACTAAAAAGCTACCAATAGGGGCCTCCTATTATCCCACGTAGGAAAATCATTTTCGCTTTTTATCCTACGTGGCACGTGTCCAAAAAAACAGACCAGTTTCTTCAATAAAACCGGAAATAAAGTGCATGACATGCCAATCGGAATAATTGCTTCGATGCTTTTGTTAAATGACTGATATGCCCCTGCCAATCCTTGTCGAAACTTTTTTTTTTTATCTACTAATGATAATTGACATTTATTTTGAAAATGAAAAAAATATAAATTTATATCTATTTTATTATTTTATTTTAAAATTTGGGAGAAAATTTTGATATCAATGTGATTCAATTGTTAAAAGTAGTATTTATTTTAAAATTATGGAGGAAAATTTAATATCGTTGATATTTGATTGTTATAATAATCTCATATTGTTATTAGGTTAAAACATTAATTATTTTATTATTATTATAATTATTAAAATATATAAGTTAGTACATATACGAGCTTATAAATATGCATGTATTAAATTATATTTATACTAAATTCAATATATATTTTCAGACGTAACTTGATATCAATAAATCGGTTAATATTTTTTTACAATTGACTAATTGATTTTTTTTTTTCAGTTTAATCCGAACTTATATTATTATTAATCCAATAATAAGAATCTGTTTCCTAACTTATATTATTATTAGTCTAATAATAGGAAATTTAAACAGTCTAAATATTTACTCACAGCTGGATCTGGACTGACATCATAACCAATCCAAAAATAAAAGACTCAAATATTAATTTTACAATTTAATTCATTTTAGTATGAAACTCTCATAATTAATGGGTTTTATATATATATAGACTTTTAAGTGGATACACATTGAAATTTATTTATATAAAATTAATTAATTTTATATTATATCCAATATTTATTTATAAATTTTTTATATATTTTATCACTTTTCAAAACGAGATATATTTTTCAACAATAATTACTAATAATACTACTTTCATTCTTAAATAAATATCATTTTAAATAATTTCGCTTTTTGAACCTCAATGCCACATTAATATTTTTTTTCTAATTTTAATTTTTAAATTTATTATTTTCATGTAATGATTATAAATATTTTATTTTTTTTAATAATAAAAGCATTTCGGTAAATAATATTTGGTAAACATTTTTTTTTCGATTACTAAACTAATTATACATTTCTTAGTACCCATGAAAAATTTTAAACGATATTTATTTAAAAATAAAGATATTAATTATTTGAAAATAATACAAGTAATTGTAGTTCACAAAAGGGTATATTTATAAATATATTAATAAATTAACTTAAAAAGGTGAGCTAGCAAAGTGCATGGGTCAAGATTAATTTTTTGAGTCTACACCTGGAATTAATTTTTCGACTTCATCCCTAAATATGACTCAAAGTTTAATAAAGTGTATTAAATTTATCCTCTAATCTAATTACAAATAATTATATAAGAATATAACTACTGTTAAGCTAATAAACTAGTCACTAAGCTAAAAAAATTTTAAAAGGTGAGAGATTACTAGAGTTCAAATCACTGGTCATTAGCACTAAACCATTGAATTACCAATTTAATGATCATTACCAATCAAAATTTAATTCATAATATTAAAATTACCTTTCTAATTTATGCTCATTTTAATTTAATTTTAATTTTAAATTAATCAAAATCAGTCATATAAATTTTTTATTTTTATTTTAAATAATTTTAAATAATATTTTCTAATAATTATAATATATCTAAATTATATTTTATTTATTTTCTCTATTTTTTTTAAATATCATAATCATAAAAAAAATAAAAATTAATCTTTTAAATACCATTAATCTTAAGAGTTGGTTGAGCTAGTAAGTAAATGTGTTTGTGTATGAAGGGACCCAAAAAAAAAACAATTGTATTCAGAGCCCTTTAAGATCCAAGAGGATCTTTGCCCTCTGGTTATATATATAAAGAAATTGAGCTTTGGATCTGTAGACACGTGATAATTTTGAACAGATCCAAGTTTTTTGGTTGTGTACGTTAACTGTAACTTACCTATTTTAGTCCTAATATTAGATTATGTAATTTAACTTTTTTTTTTAATATAATCTCACATTATGATTAAATTAAAATACTAATTATTAAATTTCATTTATAATTTCAAACATTCCATTTATAATTAATAACAATTCAGTTAGCTGATTAATAATTTTAATTTCCAACTATATATGTATATTATAATTAAACTAATAATTTTGTGTTCAAAATCCATCTAATAATATAAATAATTAAAAATTAAGACAAAATAAATAATAATTTAATTTTATAAACTATAAAAAATAAATATGTTCTGTAATAAATATATAAACTAATGAAAAATATCTCTGACTCTTTAAATAAAAAAAAAAACACAATCATATATATATATATAATTTAACAAAACTAAAAATTATTTTTACAATAAAATATGATACTCGATAAATTAATAATTTATATTATATAATATTTTTTATGGTCTTAATTTAAATTAATAGACTAAATTAATATTGAATTAATTAATTTTTTTAATTAATAAAATTTATAAATTTCAATGATATTAATTTATAGAGATTTTATTATATTTAAGTTTTATATTAATTTTTTTTTACATGCTAATTACACTTTACTCATAAAAGGTATTTAATGTTATATTTTTCTAATTAATAAATTAATGATGGTTAAAAAAAAATAGGTGGGTAATTTTTTTTTCCGAAAAAAATAATTAAAAAATTTTGGATAATAATAATAAAAAGACACAGTTCTCTTCTCTAGTGATCCAGCGTTTTTGTCGATCCTATGGAACATACGTAGCCACAGGATCCCACTTTGAGACACGTGTCAAAATCTTAATGTCACTATAAAGCTAGTGGGTCACCCAATAATGAAGAATCGGTCTTTGTGTGGTTTGTATGACTTGCTATAGCCGGTACACTTCCAAGTACTTACCGATAGGTCCGGTAAGCGAGGGTCAATGGTATAAGAACTGGGGGTTTAAGCAAAGGTTGGGTGGTTTTAGAGGGTTTTGGAATCAGAAAAAAGAAATAGAGAGAGTTTTTTTTTGGTTTTTAGAGAGAGAGAGAGAGAGAGAGAGAACTGAAAATGGGTAGCGTTTGAAACTATGTTTTATTAAGAAAATATGGGATAGAAAATGAGAGAATCCGAGGGAAAATGGTGTGTAAAGGATAAGGAATTGTGTGTTCTTTTCTAATCTTTGCATTTGTCTCAAAAATCTTGAGAATTTCGCTTTGTAAGGGAAACAGATTTGCACTTTGAATCGGAACAGTGTTGCTAAGAGGTGAGACATGGATTTTGGTTCAGAAATTATGTGAAAGTTTGTGTTTTTGGTCTGGTTTTTATGGGTCGGATGATTTTTTTTTATACCCATTTGTTATAACAGTGTGTTTGGTTTCTGGGAAAAGATGGGAACTGGGAATTTGGAAAAAGTATTAATTCAGCAACAAAAATGTTCTTTGACTCAAAGTTCTAATTTTTTTTTTTCTGAAAAAGATTTCACTCATTTTCTCTAAAACGTCAACTGGGTCTTTGGAATTTTTTTTTGGGGGGGTTTAATTTGTAATTTTATTTTGCTTTCATCTTTTTGTTCGGTTTCTTCATGGATTTGCTTCTTCTTCCTTAATTCCACTTTCAACATATTTGATCCGATTTCTAAGGGGGTTTATCCTTCAAAAAATATATTTTTTTTTTATGATAAATATTTAATATTTTAACATATATTCGTACTACATATTTGATTTTTGATTTGTTTAACGTAGATCCTTGTTAAAGGTTTTAGATCCTCTGAATTTATTGTGGTCTGAAAATTCAACAGAATTTCCTACACAAGCGTCTGAACAGATGTTTTATTTCTGAATTTCCCTTCAAATTTTCTTAATTGGATCTCCTAAGGGTTTTGTTGTGGTTTTAGTCTGTTTATTTAATTCTTCTATTAGTAAGTTTTTCCATTTTTTCACTACTGAAACTGAGAATTCTGATATCTTTGTGGAAAAATTTTGGGGTATTGATTTGTTGATGTAATTGTTTTTTTAATATTATTATACCTCATCAAATCTCGTTTTTTACGCTTTTTTTTTTTTTTTTTAAATTTTGGTTTGTAACTTATTATTCCCAGAATTTGTCATTATTTTCTAATCTTACTAGATTCTCTGCCTTTATGGTCCGTCTTGTTATTTATTTTGTTGTTCACTTTGTTGTTTTGGTTTTGATCACGAGGATCTGATTATAAAATTCTACCCTTTGCTCATAGTTTCTGTTTCTAACTTCTGTGGGTTGAATTGGACTAAGGGACCCCAAAATCATGATTGGATGTCTCAATTCTGATGGTGCTTCTGCAAATCTCAATTCCATAGTTCCAATTCATTCCCAAAAGGACGAAATTTTATTGTTGCAGACTGGCAACTTTGCTGCAGCCGTCGAGATAATGGTGTTCATGATTTCTTCTTATTTATATTTTTTTTTTCTCTATGTTACTATGCCTTTAGAAGTTTAAAGGTTTGATCTTTTGTTTGATGCGAGTAAGATGGGTTACACTGTACAATTTTTAAATTGTGGGTGTCTCTTTTTTTCTTTTTTTTTGGCTTTTGGTATTATCTAATGGGCAGAGTCTGTCTGCCTAAAGTTCTAATATTCTATGTTCTGTGATTGAACTTTCAATTTTGTGAAAATTTTCATTGGGCTTTTGTATCAGTTCTACTGTAATGAAATAAGTCGTCCGTTGATATTTACTTTGATTTTATGCCAGGTTCTTCTTCCTGGGTATTGGGAAGATTTTCATTTCAAGATTAGAATTTGGGATGCTGTTTCTCTGCCTTTGATGTGTCCTTCTTGGTATGACCTCTGAGATATGGTGTTGCAGAAGAGGTTAGATTATGGATTCATTGGTTATCAGGTTCCTCCCATCCCTCGTGCCACTAGATCAGCTAGGGTAATGTATTCTTCTGTTATCTCTTGCTGATTGTTCCAATTTGGTTGATAATTTTTATTTTTTCTGCGTACCAAGATCCCTCCCTTAACTATATTTGTTCTCTATTGTTTTGTAAAGAGGAGGGGCTCGTTTAAGAAGAAAGTTGAAGAGAATCAAATGTGTGCGTTTGACTTATTGGCCATCGTAGCAGGAAACTTATTGCTTGAAAAAGAAAGTACTCCTAGTTCTAGTAATACCTCAGATGACAAAGATCCCTTAATTGTTGTCAATAATAATGTTAAAAATGAATGGCAAGATGAAAATAATATGAAAGCTGAAGCGCGTGATCAAGGAAGCCCTGCTAGGAGCTTCTTTGTTTCTGAGCTTGTTTCACAATGTAAGGAGCAAAACCACTGTTCCAAAGAATTTTTGTATGATGAGAATTACCTCAACTTAGGATTAGCTTCTACAGTAGCTACTTCTGATTGTGCAGAAAGGTTTAATGGTGAGAAGTTGCTGAATAGCAAAAGCAAGAATGAAATGGGAACTTTTGCTGGCACAGTAGAGGTAGGCTCCTCTGGTTATAGTGAGTTTGATGACTGTAAACTAGAGGGTGAAACTAAAAGACTATTAAAAGATGAGCCCAGTAAAGCTGGGAAGGTGCTAAATGCCCCTGTGGCTAACTTGTGCAGTTTTGAGGAGCTAGTGGTCTGTGATGGGAAACCTCTTGCACTTGTCAGTTCAGACAGTAGTGCCCAGGTGCCTTTTTATGGGAATCACATTTCCCACTGTTCATATCCCTTGAATGGGGATGATGTAAATGTAGATAGTATAGATGATGACGAAAACTCCTCTGGGTGTACTCACCCTAGGACTGCCAAAAAATTCTTTAGGCCAGCTCCACGCATTGGAGATCGAAGGATAAGGAAAATTTTGGCTTCTAAATACTGGAAAGTAGCTCCAGAATTGAAGGATACGATGCTATCTAACAACGGTAAGTGATTTCTTTATGATTTTTATATATTTTCATTCTAAGTTTCTTATCGGCATTATGTGCCATATTATTTAATGATCTGCTGGTTTTAAAATGGGACAGATGGTGGTGATTCAAAGCCTCTTTACCACAAGAGGAAGAACTATTATAAATATCAGAGATCTGAAAGATTATACCCTTTCAAAAAGAGGAAGCACTTTGGTTATGGTTCGCAATCAAATTCTGAGGGACAAATTAGTAGCGAATTTGTTTCTGATTCACCTCAGAAGGGAAGTGATGGGGATGCTGCTGGTTCCTGTCTAAAGATGCATGGAGGTCTTTTTCTTCTTTCTTCTCTGATATTTGCATTAGTTTTTTTGGGTATTTATGTTTTTGCTTTCTATAATCTTTTGCTCAGTAATCCTACTTTGTTATGCAGCTACTGGGATCTCATCTTCTCTTGCAGGTCAGCGCAATTCATTCCAACCTAGGGATTCTCACGGTATGAGAACCTTTGATGGAGTGGTTCATATGTACTCTTTTGACTTGATTGGTGTCTGACATTCAAAGAGGTTCTTACACCAAGGTGTATTTCCTTTTACTCAGTGAAGCTCAGGATAAAGTCTTTCAAGGTACCAGAGCTATTTATTGAGATTCCAGAAAGCGCAACTGTTGGTTTATTGAAGGTATAATTAAATTAAATTTATTTGCTACTTCAATACCAGATGTTAAGGAAGAAATTTTATAGACAATACTTGTCAATATATATAATTTTTAATTTATATTTAGGAACTTCTATGTTTTTCATTTCCTTGTGTGTGTGTATATATATATGTTTATTATGAAGGGTGACAACATGGTGTATCTATGTTTACGTTTTTTCAACACATTCATTTATTGAAGCTTTTGTACTAAACAACTTTCTGATGGAGAATTCCCCGGTAGGTCTTTTTCTTTAGAATTTAGATACTCGGTTCTCTACCTTGCATTCTGATAACGAGCACTTGTTCCACAGAGGACTGTTATGGAAGCTGTGACTGCCATACTTGGAGGTGGATTACATGTTGGTGTACTTCTTCAGGGAAAGAAGGTTCGAGATGACAATAAAACATTACTGCAGACCGGGATTTGTCATGATAATAAATTGGATGCTCTAGGTTTTAGCCTAGAACCTAATTCTTCTCGAAATCCCCCTTCTTTCTGCCCTGGAGATACTCCCTTTCTGCTTCCTTGTGACACACCTCAACCTGTAAGCAGGTATTGAAATTATCTGACCTGTTGAACATTTTTGACCTTGTTGTTAACATTCTTGGTTAATAAGAATCTCTCTCTCTCTCTCTCTCCTCCCCCTCCCCCCTCCCCCCCTCTCCCAGACACTCCCTGTTGATAAATGACGATAGATTATTGTGGCAAAAAAATAAAATAAAAAATATTAAAGTATCAAGAATAGTCAGATACCACCTTGCTGTTAGTCATGTGTGCTAGGAACTAGGAAGTGAACTTTTATACTGTGCAGAAGTATATACATTCTATTGGAATTACAATTGTTTTGCAGAGCTTGTAATTTTTACTGTGCATGACATGAAAAAACATGTTATGTTTCAGAAAAATGTTTTGATGGTGAGAAGAATGAAACTGTGAAGTGAGACATTCATTTGAAGGTTTTACTTTTTTGAATTTGGAAATTTGTGAACAATTTGGCAACTGTTATGAATAGTCTGCTTGAGCTTTTCCACTCCAAATCTAACTAATCAAGTTGGATGCTGATGTGTAATTTCTTTTACCAGGTATCCACCTGATGCGACTGTTGTATATCAGGCCACTTGTTCTGCTTCTGAGCCTCATAGTTCTAATTTAGGGAATTTCATTGAAAGTGACCATGATTCAGCACCCTCTCCTACTGATATGTCAATTGATAAAAGCACAACAGATTCTAAGGCTCTGGTTCCTGTAGCAGAAATGAACATAGAGGCGCTAACTATGGTTCCAGCACACCGGAAATCTAAGCGATCCGAGATTGTGCAGCGCCGAATTCGTCGACCTTTCTCTGTTTCTGAAGTTGAAGCTTTGGTGCAAGCAGTTGAGAAACTTGGAACCGGAAGGTATATTTATTGTCTTGACTTGACAATACAAAGCTAAAAGGATCAAGGAAAAGCTGTTTGAGATTGAGACATTGATATTTGAATTTGAGATTAATTAATATTTTGATGATTATTGATCAAGTAAAGATTTATTCAAATCTCACTGCTGATGGCTATCTTTACTGCAAATTTAAGAGCTTGAATTGTTGGATGCAGTTTTCTCTTTTGCCTTTCAATTCTTTAAAAGATTAAACTTTTTAATGGATTTGTCAATCCACAGATGGCGTGATGTCAAACTTCGAGCATTTGATAATGCAAAGCACCGAACTTATGTAGATCTGAAGGTGAGTTTGATCTGTATTCACTCTTCCAGCTCATATGATTTTCTATTTGATCTAATTGGTTTCCTATATTAAAATATATGATTGATACTTTTAAAGGGGGTGTTTGATTGTTTCCATACTGTTATATTTTATTTTTAAATATGGTATTTTAATAATAAAAAATGTCAGACTTTGTAACCTTGGGCCCACATTCCTCAAGGGTATGTAGTTAGTTTAATCTGTTCAAGAAAATAGTTGCTTGTATAACTGGTAAATGATTAGATAGACTTTAATACCTTTTATGGTTCTGCCGTAGCTTTATCTGTAAAACAACAAATGTCCCACACTCATCTATACTTTTCATGCCCTCATTCTTCTTTCCTCGTTACTAACCTGCCCTTTACCAAATTTCCTAATCCCCACTTTCATTTTTTGTGTTGCAAGAATTATCAAATTTGCTGTATGACTAAATTCATCTTCCTAAGCAAAAAAAAAAAAAAAGCAAATATGAGTTCTTTATATTTCTTGGTAGATTGCTTGAGGGGTATTGTCACGTGAATGTGGGGGTTCGGTTCAGTTTTGACTGTTATTTTTAATTATGCAGGATAAATGGAAAACGCTTGTGCACACGGCAAGAATATCCCCTCAACAAAGGAGGGGAGAGCCTGTCCCCCAGGAGCTCTTGGATAGGGTCCTAACTGCACATGCTTATTGGTCCCAACAACAAGCCAAGCAACAGTTCAAACAGCAGCAACCAGAGACTTGCCTTCTCTTCTGAGAGCTATCTATTTATTTCATTTTATCAAGAGCTGGCCAAACACATGTTTGAAGAAATTCATGGACTGGTGGATTTAGAGAAGGATTTCCTGTGTATTTTTGTTATTATTGTGTAAAAAAAAGGGGTTCATAACAAGGGAGAAATAGTAGTCTTGAAAGAATTCTTATTGTAATATTTTCTTGCTCTCGCCGTGATTCTTTTCCCGCTTGGAGAGGTATGGCATTTGTAAATGGTGATGGAATAAGAGCATTGCTAACTGGATTCATTTGACTGCAGAATTATTTTTTTCCTTGTGGAACTTGATAGTTGTAATTTTTCTCCCTCTTAGCCATCATTGATATTATTGCCTTGTATGCTCATATGGGTTTATAGGATTTTTGATTTACATTTGGAATTTAGTCATCATATATTAGTTTTTGTTTAGTTATATATTAGTGTTTAATGGTCGAACGTTTCTATGATATTTTGAGTTTATCTACTATTACAAGTGAGTATTCAAATGTTCAGTAAACTTGAAATTTTCAGTATGAAATAATAATAAATGTTAGTGTAGCGTTACTTGCTTTAAGTGGGTGTAGAACTGTAAAAGCAATCTAATTGCTAAAATGGCGAATTTGCTGATATGGAAGGAGACAACAAAATTTATTATCCCAACAGTTACGTGAGGAAAAGACCATAAAGAAGGCACGTGCTTGCATGTGTTGGAAAATTAAGTCATCTATTTTATTTTATTATTTTTTAATTAATTTATTTATTAATACTATTTTGTGCTCAGAATGGTTTCTTAAAAAAAAAAAAAAAAGTCCTTAAATTGGAATCTATTTGCCTATCCAAAGTCAATGATTGAGAGAGTGCTCCATTTTTAAATTTCGGAGTTAAAAAAGCTTTTGGGAGATTAGGCTATTGCCAATTTTTATTTTATTTTATTTATTTATTTTTATAACTGCCTAATATTTAAGTTTATTAAACTTAATTAATTTAATTTCAAATCGGAAGAGACTCACAAGAAAATAAAATTTTCACAATATTTATTTTCTCTATTTATAAAATTCAAACTTGATATAATATTTAAGAAACAAATTTTTTACCATTCAAATTAACAATTATTAATAGATTATTATCATTAACCTTGGTGATTGTATTCACATAATAATAAATTATAAGACAATATAATTTAATTCAACTTAATTTTAATTTTAAAATTAATTAAAATTAACTATATATAATTTTTAGAGACATTTTCTAATATTTATAATATTTTTAAATTATATTATACTCATCTCTTTTAAATTTAAATTATAAGGCAATATAAAAAAAATATAAAAAAGTGATACATTAACTGACTTCTCCTTATAGACCAAAGCAGAAGTGTTGAAAAATTTTATATTTAATTATTAGATTTACTTCTTATGGATATTAAATTTTGATGTTTATTTTTAAATAGTTTTAAAATAAATTATTTTAAACAAAGCATTTAAATTGAAATCTCATTACTAACATAATTTAAAAAAATAAGTTATATATTTTTTTTCTCATTGTTATTGATGAAGGAACACTATAATTCAAAATTCACTTCTAGAAAATTTTAATCCCTCAAATATTATGATATAAAAAAGAGAATCTAATAGATACTTGGGCATGAAAGGAGAAAGATTCCATTCATTGAGAATAAGACCTCAAGTTTCTCTTTCCAAATGTCAACGATGACATATATAATAGGCAATTTCATGTCACTTTTTGTATGTCTTTTTCACAAAAAGGTTATCACTTGCACTATTTAAAATTTAAAACTTGAATAGTAGATAAATAAATGAACAAGGGATTCTCTCTTGTGGCTACAATTATATAGGTTGTCTCTTTTTCCCATTTCTTTTCTTTATCATTGATCAACAAAACAAGATGAGGACTATCCTACTATGTATGGTCAACAAAATTTAAGATTTAATTAACTTTGGCCAAAAAAAGAGTTGGAATAAGTCATAAAACAATAATTACTTTAATTAGTAGTTCAAATTTCATGATTTGCATGTATATGTGATTGGAATAATAATTATTTTGAAATTTCTTTTTAATTATGATTCTTATTTATAAAAAAAATTAAATGAGTATTTATTTGTTTTTTAAATATAGGAGGAGTATTGATTCAAATTTGGATATATTGTATAATTTAAAGATATATTATCATTAAATTATATATGTATGTGTATTAAATTATTAATTTAATAGTCGAATATTGTCTTATAAAAATATTACATTATCAAATCTCAATATTTAAATTTTAATTTTTTATTATTTTTAAAAATTCAACCAAGAAAAAAAAACTAAACACTAATGATGACTTAAAAAAATAAAATGTCTATTTTTTTTCCTGAATGGTTGGTGACAAACAATAAAATATTGAAAATATTACACAAATATATTATTTTTTAACTTTTTTTTTTAATTTTACGGTTGTTTTTTTTTTTTATTTCTACTATTTTTTGGTAAATATTTGATATATTTATAATATATTTTTGACATATATTTGATATATGTCGTATTTTTAAAAAAATATTTTTAGATATGCAGTATTTTAAATTTTTTTTTTCTACCATTAAAATAAAATAATTTTTATTTTTTTCGATATTTTTTAAAAAATCTCTAAAATATTTGCTTAAAAAAATCCATTTTCAAATATTAAAATCAAAATTTGGGCCTAGAAAAGCCCAGTCGAGCTGAAGTTAGACTTAGTATTCTAAGGCCTAAAGGCTTGCAGACTTTATGGCAAATACTAAAACTAGCAACAAACAATGGATGTTTGTTTTTATTAATTAGACTGTGATTATAGTTTAAATCCATAATCTTAAAATCTTAAAAATAATTTCAATATTATTTAGTCAGAATTCATTTACTAAATGATGACTTCAAAATCCATAGTCTCATGATGTTAGAGATAATTTCAATATTGTTTAGTCAAAATTCATTTATCCAAAAGATGACCTCAATTGCTGATGGGTACCTTCATTTTATTTATTAAATTATTTTTTTCTACATAAAAACTTTTTAGATGAAGAATAATTAAGTTTTAATTTTTTTATTTTTATATTATAAGATAAATATTCAATTATTATTATGATTTTAAGTCAAATAATATGCGATTGCTTAAAACATTACACCTTAGGTATTTAATTTGGAATACTTAGCATGCTACCCCTAGCTAGCATATATATAGAATTACACTAGGATTAAACCAATTAATGTACTCTTGTCCATTAGGCCATTACAAAGGTCCATTATCTATTAGGGCTTATATTAGAACATATATTAGGATGATTTAATATACTCAATAATCTCCTCTTATATTTTACATATAACACTTTTCAATAGGTAGATAATATAATGTTCAAAACAAAATATTGAATCATCATATCACAAAAAAATTCATTACTCTAAATATAAATTATTTAAGCACACTATTAATTTTAGAAACAAACTAAACTGATGCAAATAAATTAAATATATTTAAAAAATAAGTATACCAACATAGAGTTTAAAAATTTAACTAAACTCAATTAAAATGAACATTTTTACTTGCAAGTGAACTATTTATTCAACTGAAAGAAAATATAATAGTTTTTTACAGTTCAGAGCTATAGAGGAAGTATTCATCAAGTAGATCATCTTTATCAGAAGTCCAGTTCAGCGCTGCTCCTTCATTTTCGTCATACCAAATATGAATTTCATATGAATCCAATCATTTGTATAATTCTTTAAAGTATTTAGTTCATCCAAAAGAACTCAGCACAATACCACAATGACTGAAAATAATTATATATTAATATCAATTAAACATCAATACCAACAATACATTAATATCAATAATAGTATGCATCAATGTCAAAATCACTAAGCATCAATGTCAAGTTTTTTTATAACAACAAGACCTAAACAGTTTCTTTTTCAAAAGAACCATTTCATATTTTTATGTGGAATATTACAGCTGCCAAGTTCAAATCTAGTTAAGCTGTATCATCAAGTATG
>CANXYC010702798.1:0-32118 GCA_948193065.1 Aleurites moluccanus
AAAAATTCCCAACCAACCTTCAAACTCAACCATTCCAACACTCAAGGCAACATTTAAAGTAAACAAATTACCTACAAAGCCAGAAATTTAACTCACCTTCTCTAATTCCTTAGATGGCCAAAATCTAGCCCACAAGAACACCACCAACTAAAATTTGGAACTAGTTAAGGAAATGGAGGAGATGAGAGGATCAATTCTACCAAAGGTTCAACTAAAAATCTCCAAAGCTTCAAGAACCCTTCAATGGCCGAAACAACTATGAAGAAGGAGAAAGAAATTCTGGCTTAGAGAAGGAAGAACACGGAAATTGAAGAAGGAAAAGGAAATGTGCAGAAAATTATAATTTAAAAATTGGGTTGGTGAATTTTTGAAGTGATCAAGTGTTCCCATTCTCATAAAAACCACTTTGAACCCTAACATGCATCCCTTAGATTTGGATGCACCATTACTCTATTCTATAGGATTTTAGTCACACAAATACCCATTAAATCCTTCTCCATCACTTTCTATTACATCTAGGTCCTACAAACTTCCAACTAGCTCCCTCCCAATTATTTTCTCATGTAATCAAGTCCTATTAAAATTTTAACCTAATTAAACTATTTTATTTTATTTATTTATTTTATTTACCCTCAATTTATTTTTTCCAAATTATTAATTCACAATAAATTACACATGTAACACACATTTTAAATCATATAACACAATATTAATCAATCATTCATGTAAGCATATTTAATTCAATCCTATAACACATATAGCTATCAATTACATGTAATTGCATCATTTAAATTCTATAGCATGAAATACAATCAATAGCATAGAAACACATCAAGTAAAAATCATATTTTACACATAGCAACCAACTCATGAAAATACCCCTAACTCCCCCTAGGTTTTAGGTACTAGGGTTAGGGTTAACTAGGGTTTCACCTAGGATATTACAACTAAGTTCAAAATCTTACCTTAGATGAAGCATCTCTTCTTTTCTATTTCAAGAATAGCAAATCCATAAATTTTTCTTTGATTATTTTTCTGATTTAACATTTCCTTGCTCAAACATTTAGTTTTTATGGAAGGGAATTTAGAAAAATATTTTTGGAGGCTTTTCCATAAATGGTTTGTCCATTAGATATTTTATTGGCTATTTATCTCCTTCCTATTTATACTAAGCTAATGGAAAGGTTGAAAAATGGAGAATATTCTAGATTTTAGATTACTTGACAATTTTCTATGTAATGAAAGATTAAATGATATAAATATCTTGTATAAAATCTTCCCTAATTCAAGCACGTGGGCCAGCCATTCCAAGGAAAAATACTCCAAGGATTTTTCCTTGGAGAATTCTAGATTTTGTAGATTAAAATGACATTTGGCTTAGTGGGTCCCACAACTTTAGGTAATTATATTTTTGCCCATAATTTTTCATATTTATAATTGCTATCACAATTCTTTTTAATTCTTTTCAATTGAGTCCATGAATTATTCTCATTAATATCCTATAGAACCTTACATTACCCTTGATATTTTAATTCAACTTTTATAATTAAAGAATTTTTATACCGGACTTGTTTCAAAAAAAACTCTATAAATAAAAAATTTACGTTTCCTTAATTTCTTTTCTATTCTATATTCATTTTCAATCACTTATAATACCATATTCACTTCAATTTTATACATAATCAATCTAATTTAAATATGGTGAAAGAAATTGAACAAAATAACTGTCCAAAATTTCTTAGAACTCGGAAATCGACAATTATCTTAAAATAAGATTTTCTTATCAATTTCTTTTTTTTTTTCGCTATTCATTTATTTATGATCCTAATTTAAAATATTATCAATAAATTTTAACAAAAAAATTCTTAAAAATATTATAAAAAATTATTATCATTAATATTATTTATTATCATCCATAAAATTTTTTTATAATTTTTTTTTAAATATTTTATTTATAATACTTTAAATTAGTTTGACTCATTTATTTTTTTAATTAATTTTTAATCCATTGCTATAATTCACGGTATAGTCACCTGTAAAGTCTTTTGGGACGTAACATCTTTGTTCTGTATTTTTTATTGTTTGATCTCTGTCGGTTCATAATAACTTGTTAACAGAACAGTAACAATCTTAGAAATTGCTTCCCATTCTCCTCTTCTTCAATTTCTCTCTGATTCTTCTTTCATTTCTTTTATTCTCTTTCTTCTCTCAATCTTCTCTTCTCTATTCTTACTTCTCATCTTTAATATGTCCCTTCTATTCTCTCTCTAATATTTTCTAACCCTAATTTCTTTTTTCTCATCTCTTTTCTCTGAAATTTCCCAATTTCTTTTACATAAAACATCAAAAATCAAAATCATATATCATGGCAGATGAGGATTATATTACACAATTGAAAAAAAGATTTCAAATTCTTGATGGACAAATCCACGATCTCAAGGAATCTATTCCGGTAATCAAGCACCATCTCCCCGTTCAACAAGCTGCTAATTTGGAGAAGAAAATTTCTTTTAAGGAACGCCAATGGTTTGCTTTAAAGCATATTTTTATTAAGGAGCTTCATTGGTTGGATTTAAAGAAGAACAAGCCACTCAATTGTCTAATTTGAAGAATCTATGGCACATGGATGAAATTGGATTAGGAGTTATACAGGTTGGCTAGCTGTTGGGTAAATTGGAGGAATCTATTAACCAGCTACGACAGGAATTAGAACTCGCCATTCTGGAATACAAACAACAATTCATTCAGTTGATGGATTCAATGGAGTTAATGGAAAAAGAGAGAGTTCGGTTCAAGCAACAAATATGAATTGGGGAAACAAATTCAAGAAGCTAAGATTGTTGATCTTAACAAGCAAAACGAAGGTAATCATACTGTTGTCTTCGTTCAGATTTCTATATTGTTAAAACGACATAATAAACCTAGTAGTATTCTCATAATTGAGAATTTTTTCAACAATGAATATAATTTTGTAGTTAGGATAATTGTGATTGTTCTAATTGAATACCAGCATTGTGGTGTCTATGACCATGACTGGAATTGTGTTTTTGTGGCCCTCAAAGAATATGAATGGCAGAAGACGAATAGACAGAGAAAGAAATTTAATTTCTGTCAAAGGGAGTTCATGCCTTGTAGGTGTTTGTTAAAACGACAGGCAAGTATTGTTCTATTTTCTGTTTTTTGTAACATGGTGATGAGGTATGGGGATTTGGTGTCATATTGTACTGAAGAAAGGGTTAGGATTCTTGGAGAACGGAATTTTTGGTATCTGATATTTCCTAAGAATTAAAGATCCAAATACTGTCTCACTCTCCACTAGGGGTTATTTTAGCTATCTGACACTTCAATTATCCTGTCAATCTTGTCGTTTCAAAAATTGCTCCTGTATTGATTGCTAGAAACTTCCTTGTGCTTAAGCCTCCAACCCAGGGAGCTGTAGCTGCACTTCACATGATCCATTGCTTTCACTTGTCTGGTTTTTCCAAGGACCTCGTTAGCTATGTTACTGGAAAGTGTTCAAAGATCGATGACTTCCTCACAATGCATCCTAGCGTCAACTGTATAAGCTTCACAGGTGGAGACACTGGAATAGCAATATAAAAAAGGCATGCATGATCCCTCTTCAGATGGAATTGGGTGGCAAAGATGCTTGTATCATTTTAGAAGATGCTGATTTGGATTTAGTTGCAATAAATATTGTTAAAGGAGGCTTCTCATACAATGTTCAAAGATGCACAACTGTTAAGGTTATTCTAGTCATGGAGTCAGTAGCTGATGTTCTTGTCTTGCAAAACTGACTGTTGGACCACCTGAGGATGACTGTGATATTACTCCAGTTGTTACGGAGTCGTCTACAAACTTTATTTAAGGGTTGGTAATGGATGCCAAGCAAAAGGGCAAGATTAGTTGCAAGTGTTCTGGAGCAATTATCATTAGATTCTCATTCTGATGTTGGGATTTATACTGTGTATAGGGTAAAAGCAAGGATAAGAGAAGTTCATAACTTGGGACTATATTTTCTCTCATTTGTCAATTGTTCTACTATACTGCAATTTTGTTTTTTTTTTTTTAGTTTAGCCTCTGACAGATGGGGATTACATGTGAAGATTAATAAATCTAATCTTTGAGGACAATAATTGACTTCATGAGAAGGGTAACGTAATAACCTTACAGATTGGTTATTCAGTTAGTATAAATAACTGATAATTGTAACAGATTCTATATAGATGAATGATAATCAGATTTTTCCTAAATTCTCTTTTCCTCTTTCTCAATTCTGTTACTCTCTCTCTATCTTCTTTTCTCTCCTTCCCGATTCTGTAACTCCTTTACTCCTCTGTTCTTGTATTCTTGGCTACTTTATCTCCATAATTATAAATCAAGGTTCATAACATTTTATTATTATTATTATGAATTTTTATTTAAAGTTTAAATAAATGTGATATGAATTGAAATTATAAATTAAAATTTAAATATAAAAATATAGAAAATTAAGAAATGGAAAAGAAAAAGAAATCATGAATAAAAAAATTAAAAAAATTAAAAGCATAACCGGCGCCTGCAACTAGTTTATTAAAGTGAACTATTTACCCTAAATCCGCGAAAAAGAGCCATATACTATAGATTGTTTTCACATGTTTGGCATGCACTCTTGAGTCACTTAAAAAATGCATAAAAGAGTAAACTACAACTCCCCGGTTACCCATGGCGTCAAGCAAACCTCAGCTACCTTATCTTCTTCTTTCCTCGTCTTTTTGTACAGAGAGACAGAAAGGAATCTAGTTCATTGTTTGTGTTGTTCTGTGTGTATGTACGCAAGTATTTTATATTTATTTGCGAGACCATCGGAGATCAATTATTGGGCACGCAAAATTGAGATTTGAATATAATACCCCTTTGTTCCCAAACAGTTTTTCTGTGTTTGGAAACAAGAAATGGTGGGTATTTTCTCAAGATTTTCTGTTGGTCGAGTTGGCCATAGACGAACCCAAAGTGCTCTTGTAAGAATCTATTTCAAGAAATTTAACTAATTGCTAGCGATTGGTAACTATTATATTTAGCCCTTTGTAAGCTTTATGTTCAATAGTTCTGAATTTTTCTGGGTTTACCTTGCAACGGTTGACCTTTGTCAAGCTGGATTTGATTTAGTGATTTTCTGTAGCTTGAACCTTTACCAATTCCAATTGGGTATTCTAAAATTTATTCGGTTTTTACTGAAGCGAGTTTTATTCTGTCTAGTGGATGTTGCTTTGTCTGGACTATTTTCTCATAGAATTTTAATCACTTCATCTGAATATTTAGCGCTTATTGGTCTGATTTGTTTGACTCCCACTATTTCCCCATTGTTGTAGACTTTTGGTCCTTGAAATCTTGGATTCTGGATGTTCATAGGGTGTTTCTCTTTTTCTTTTTTCCTTTTTATTTTAATAAGAGTACGCTCCCTCCAAAATAATGATAATGATGATAATAATAATTGTTAGGGTACCCTTAAAATTGTCTTCATCCAAATAAGTTAGGCTAAATTATGCAATTTATATATTTGCAGCCATTGTCATTTTCTAATGCATTTGATGTTATATTTGCATTTATGTCTTTGTAGGACAGCTATTGTTAATTATTACAACTGGTTGCTTAATGTATTACTTTTTACATGTTGCAGGATGAGAGGGAAGTATTGCCCCCAAATACAGAAGTGAACAGGGCAGCCACTGCTGCTGCTCCTCATGGGATTGAAGTAGCAGTAGAGTTTAAGCCTGTTGAGCGTCCGATTGAGCCTCTCAACAGCGATCAACCAATACAGTGCCCGTTGCCTGAACATTCAATTCTTAATGTGAGCTTTTTTATTTTATTTTATTTTATTTTGTTGTTGATAGATTTTATGTTGTATGTACCAGTTGGTATTTTCTTCTATTGTTGTTATAATATCTTTCTGTGGATTTGAAGAATTTTATCCTTTTTTTTGCCCTCCCCATTTTAACCCTGTTTTTCCTTACCATAATAGGTTCAGGAAGATTTTGTCATTGACTTATGGTTACTCATATTGTACTGATCCAATCAAATATGTTTTCCTGTGTTATTCATTGATAACATATTTTTAGTTTTTACGTAGATTCACAAATGATATCAGATCACCGTATGATAACATGATATGGCAATGTTGACTGGTCATGTGGTAGATATAGTATATTTTTCTTATTGAGCACAGAATGTTTTGGTGAGTTTAAATTTATGGTATGAGGTAAATATTGACTGGCACTTCTGATTTTAATGATTCATTGCCTAACACTATGTTTAGTTGGGTGGAGAGGAAAACTTCTTAATTATTTTGTAACTGATTATGTTTTATCCACATTTAATTTATCATGATGAAGAATGGGATTATCTTGGCATGAGTGCATTTCAAATTGCATTTCTTCTATGGGAAATGTTCAGAAAACTACCCTATGGCTTAGTACCATGAGGTTTAATTCATTGTCATACATATATAATGCCATATGTCATAAAATGATAATTAGATGGGCATTGATCAAATATGATAACTATATTGAAGGTTCCATGACATCGCATGAACGCCAAATCATCAATTTCTTTTCCTAAAAGTTAAAATTTTATTATGGAGAAACAAAGCATTCAAAAAATGGTATTCTTTTCCCCTATACATGTTACATATGTTATTAATAAAGTATTGGGTACCATAAAATTCATTATTTTATTCTCTAGGAATACCGTTTAAACATAATTGCAATGCCAATAAATTGAATTTTATGATACTGAAATGACAAGATTTATATACCTTAGGCTTTCTTTGGGAGTTTTTTGCGTGAGAAAGGAAAAGACAATTTTTAATCCATGGGATAGGAAAAGAAAATAAATAAGTACGTAATAAATATTTCTTGTTTGAAAGTATATGAGATAAAAAAGGATATAAGTTATTAAGGGTAAAATAATATTATTAAAAAGTTATTTTTAGTTATAAGTAAGGGAAATCTTTTATTCCCCTAATTTTGAAAGAAAACAAAATACATGTTTAAAGGGATAATCAATTCCTTAATATCATTTCTTGTTTAAATTAATTAAACTCCAAATAATGGACAACTCTTATCTCATCCAATTTTCCTTTCCTTTTTTATTTCAACTCCCAAAGAGGGCTAAGTGCCAAAGTGCCAGACTATAAGTATTACTCTAAACTTTTCCCAAGAATACTGTGCCTTTTCTTTTCTTTTCTTCCAAGAATATGGATAAAACTACAAGGTATTTCCCTAAACTTCTCCCAAGAATCTTGGACCTTGTGTCCCTGTTGGCATTTATTTTGTCATGCTTGTTAGGCTTCATGCTACCAAGTATCGACCCAGATATAACACCTTACGATATATGGATATTATCCTTCAGAAAATGAATAGTTCCGTTTGGGTTTTCTATTTTACATTTATCTGTCCAACTGCTAGCAAATGTAGTTAGCACTTATCCCCTTTTAATATGAAATTGCTTACAAAAGGCACACTCAAGCTGGTTCTAGTGCCCAAACACTTGTTTGTTGATGAGAATTTTGGTTGGAAAGTGTTTCATCTTCTTAGGAAGTGGAGTAGTTTCATAGTTTCCAACTTCGTTAGAGAAATTGTTTGGATGTGTATAGGAGTCCTTGTAGTTTTTTTTTTTTTTAAATCAAAATTCTTCAAGGATTAGAACTAGTTTGTGAGTCCAATGTTAGGTTAATTTGAATATAAACTCTAATCCCTGTAATGTGTTATAATTTAGTTCTTAATAAAAAAAAAATATTACAATTATTGCTTGGATCATGTGATATAATTCAATCCTTAATGTGATGCCTATGGAACCTTTGATTTAATGCCTAAGGAAGTTTAGATGTAAAGCCTAAATCTTTGATTTACAATTCATGGACGCAATGTCCATAAACAAAAGCTCAGGCAAATAGCCCTATAATTTGCTTTCCTTTTGCTACTTTTCTTCCTAGCTATTCTTGGTTAGCATTTTGAACCAAAGTTTCTGCTTTTTTCTATCTTTCCAATAAACCCACTACTGAGTTAATAATCAACCTTTGAGTTGTTCTATGTAATTGAGCTACATAAAAGAGCTTAGACATCAAGCAATATACATTAGGGGTTGCGAAAATAGAATTGTAGGTGGGGATGTTAGTGTACTTCAGAGGCTATTCTAATTAAAAGGTAGTTAGCTGAATGGATGTGTTTGTGACTATGGTGGGATGGTGAAATTATTTGGAATAGCATGTCTAGGTTTTCAACCCCTTTTCTATAAGCCAATTTTTATAGCACAAAGGAAACCAAACCATAAAAGAGCTTAGACATCTAGCAATTTATATTAGGGGTTGTGAAAATAGAATAGTAGGTGGGGATGTTAGTGTACTTCAGAGGCTACTCTAATTAAAAGGTAGTTAGCTAAATGTAAGTGTTTGTGACTATGGTGGGATGGTGAAATTATTTGGAATAGCATGTGTAGATTTTCGACCCTTTTCTATAAGCCAATTTTTATAGCACAGATGATACAAATCAAGTTATTACAAGCAAGCAAATCAAGGATCTATTGCATTTTAAATAGATTTATTCAAGAAAGAAGTTTAAAAATTCAATCATTGAACTTATTTAAGACTTGTGAAATAATCTATCTACCATTAAAAATTGCAAGGAAGAGTCAATCGTTAATTTAGGCATTTAAGAAAATAAATCAAGCTTGGTGACCATGATTCATGTGCAAGAAGGAACTACCATGCTGGAATAACAAATCCAACTCTTTCTGAGTTTGAATTGTTCTATGTTGAACATATTTATTTTGTGTTGGGCTGCTTATGTTTTGTTTTAGCCCATAATTGAAAAAAACATATTTTAATTACTTAATTAGTGAGTTTTGGATCTTTTTTATGTTGACTTAAAGCCCAAAACGAATTTAGATTTATTTTTATTTTATTTAGAAGTTTATCCTGATTTAGAAAGTTTGCCCTGATTTAGGAAGTTTATTCTTAATCAGGAAACTTAAATTAGGGTTTTTATATAGTTAAGTCACTATATATATTTAAAATACTTAGCTAAATCCATGTATTTAAAATACTTCAGACTTTTGATTAATATAAATTTTGTGAGAAATTCTCTCAGTTTTGGTTCTTGTTAGAATCATTAGAATTTATCAAAGCTAATCACTTTATGGCCTTTTTTAATTATATCAAGGTCCTCTAGCACAGGTTGCTATTGGTAAATGTTTCTTGTTTCAAATCTAATTTGGTTTTCCAAGAGGTTGCATGTCATGCGCAAAGGTGTTGGGTCTCAAAACAAATCGGTTGGGGTTCGCATCAACAGAGGAAACTAAACCATACATGGAGGAGTTAGGGGTAAGAAAATTAGATATCTTTAACTAGGTTTTGATTCAAAAATGAATATTGTTGTGGAGATTGATAGGGGGTGATGAGAGACAAAATATGGACTGAGGGAGTGAGGGGTAATTATACTCGTAGTAAGGAATTCTTATTGTTTTATTTCATCAAAGGCTATATTCAAGATGGTTGGAATGATTTAGTTGGGTATTTCTTTTAGTGGTGTTGATGGTATCAATGTTTTCTTTTGGTACTTGGAGGTGTGGAAGGAATATTGAAAATTAAGTTTTTAAATTTATTTCCTGTAGTCTAGAGTGATATTTCTACATCAGTTTTGAGTATTTATCTTTAGGTTTGATCATATCATGTAACATATCCTAGTTTTGGAAAGGCACAAAACCAATTAACAAGGAAGGAAGTAATCCAGCCAACAAGAAGCTCCAAAATAAGCAATTTTTAGGACTTGACAAATTTAAAATTAGTGTAGATTTCATCTAAATCTTATTTGGGACATAAAAAAAGTAGGTTCAAGTCCTTTCAGAGTTGTGACAATGATACTTGTTCAAATAAGATAGTTGTTGTGATAATATTTTGCAACTATAGGATTTAAGGGGGTGTTTTGATAATTTTATTATTTTGTGACCTCTTTGGTTTTATTTGAGTCTTGTACTTTTGTAAGGTGATTAGTTATTTTTAGAGTTGTCCAGTATTCAAGAGGAGCAAGCATGAGCTGGGCCTGTTTGGATTTTGCTGGAAGATATATTTATTAAATTTATAAATAAATTATCATTTTATATTTTACATGAGTTTAATGTTTTTAACCCATAGCTGATAGCCCCAAATATTAGGTCTAAACCCTTTCATAGGGCCAGACTGATTGCTTACATTGGCTATTGATTAGCTGCTACAATGGCAGTTACCCTTTCTTACAGTAGGGTGTACCCCTGCCCACTCTTAGTATTTAATCATCTTAGCTTTGTATTTAGCTTTCCTGTCTTGAAATGGATAGGAGCTAGTCCATAGGTTTATGTATACATTTGTATGTGTATGGGTATAGGCATATGGAGATTCAATAAAATTGCAGAGAATTTCATGCAATTATACTTCCTTGGTATTGAGATATTTGAAGTGTGAAACATGCAATCTATCACTTTTCTTTAGCTTCAAAAGTAAAATTTGGCACAATTTATGTGTGAATCTATCCAATCCTAATCAAATAACATAAATTTCTTCAAAACATTCTTCAATACTAAACCTGCCCTTATACTACTACTAAACCTGCCTTCCAACAGTCAGTGATACAGCGAGGAATTTTAGTCAGTGAGGCATAAATATGTATAATATTATCACTAAAATATTTAAGATGTATTATAATATTTATAATGTATTTAAAAGTTAATTTAAGAAACAAAACCCTTGAGGTTTACCATAATATACATTTTGCTGCTTACTATTTCAAAATTAATAATTTTAGTCTGTAAAATTATAAGATTTTAATTACTCAACACTTTAGTCTTAGTTATAATTTTTTTTTTTTTTTTTAGTTTTTTTTTTTATACCTTAGTTCCTGAAATTTTAAAATTAGATTATACTTAGGTATCTAAAATTTGAAAATTTAATTACGTTTTAATTCAAGAATTATTATATTACAATATATTTTAGCCTCAAATTGTACTTTTTCATTGATGATCGTTATGGACTAAAATTTTTAATTTTGAAAAGTATGAATTAAAGTGTATATTTATAAGGCAAATATAAGAGTTCTTTTTTTTTTAATAATTTGCCTAATATCAAATCATGTTACAATAATAAAAATAATATTTATTTACAATACCTTTATATGGGAACTAAAATGGAGAAGGGAGATTATGATGCTTTAGACTGAAATGAAAGTTCAGCCTGGGTGGTTCCGTAGGTGAATACTAGTCGGATGTAGTAAAAAATCGTTTAGAGTGGAAACCTAAAATCCATATAACCAACCTTAATTAATTTTTGGATTAAGGTTGAATTGAGTTGAGTTGATCGAGTTATATTGGAATTAAAATAGAGGATGCACAAATAATTTTAGTGGGATCACACTATAAATTTTAGTGCAGGCACATTAAGTGCATAAAAATTTCATGAGAATTTTAAGAACTGAGTGGGATCACTTGACCCCACTCAACATACTATAGATCCGCCACTAGAAGCAGTTGTGTCATTTGTTATTTTGCTTTCTTGCTTGTTTACAAATCCTAGCTGTACCTTTAAGTTCCTACACTTCCTAGCTTTTTATTATCAGGCAGTGTGCTTATGTACTGTGGAACAGAGAGGAAAATGTCATGCATTTGAGTGGATAGAACAAATGACAGAAGATTGAAGATTAACTGTTCTCTTTATTTCTTTAAATTCTCTAGTTTTGTTCTTTGAGTATTTTCATTTTGTTTAGAAGGCTTGTGCACCTAGTTTCTTTCTTTCCTCTTTCTCTTCCTTCTTCTTAAAATCTCTGCTACTACAGTATGGCAGTACCATTCATAGCCAATCCAAACCTTAATATTTTTTGTCTATTCAAATTTCCTGTAAGAAATCACTCTTATTTTTCTAGTATTATTCCTATATTTCATTTTTCAGTTAATTTTATTAACTGCTGCTAACCTTTTCACTGAATTTCAGCATGGTAACTGAACTTTAATCTGTATCAGTAATACTAATACATTCAACTTTGATATTGTTTCAATAAAGCCACTAGTGCTAAATTTTTATGGAGATTTAGCCAAAATTTGATGTATTGATTAAGTAAGAAAGTCATATAGTTTATTTTTAATTCTAAGACTGGGTTAGAAATTTTTACTTGGTTATCATGTAATTCTACCAAGATCCAGCAATAATGATCTTATTGAAAAATCAAAGATAAGTGATTTATTGATACAAACTAAAGTCAATGACATTGGTGAAACTAAGCCTTCTATTTTTTTATTTTTTATTTTGTGCCTGTGCTAACTTTCTACTGTATCAATTTAATATGACAGCCGAACCTATTTCTTTCCCCTCTTGCTTCAAGATTCTTCTGTATCAATCTCAGTTGCAATGAGGATGAAATCTGAGTTCTAGAGTTGTCATTTAGTTGTAGATTGGAGATTTTTTTTTTCCCTATCAAGACCATAAATAAAGTTAGAATGTAGAGAAAGTGCAAATGAGTGAGAATATTTTGGAGTATGAAAGCAGCATTAGTAATGTTATGAGCTGCCGTTATTGTTCTGGAATATAGAACCAGCAATTTTAAGAGATACAGCCTTCTGGTTCCTTTTCAACAACTCCATGGGTGGAGGTAGAGGTACAAGTACAGCAAGTTGATACTGAAGAAAAATAAAATATACTAAAAGTATGTTAAAGGGTAAAGAGGTGAATCAACTGTTTTGATGTTAAACAGCTAACAGTTTCAGCTAAGTATCAATTTCATTATTCCACACAAATTCAATAGTTCAAATGAGGAAAACCATTATACTATGCGTCTATGCCATCATTATTTTTCCCTAATGAAGAAACAAGTTAATGTCATTTCAAAGTTCTAATGTGCAGATTAGTGTACAAGTTTTGGATGGAAAATGTTGCTACTTGGATATTTCAAAATTCAAATGTTGATTTTTTCCAATTGGGGAGAATGCAGTACATAAAAAAGAAATTTTAATAATGATTTTGATTTAATTTCTAATTAGTCAATTCAGGTTATTTTGGTAAACTTTTCTTATGTGACTTCATATTTAGGAAATTTCTTATTTAGATAGTGTTTTGCTTCCTAGCTAGTATTGGTTTAGAATTTATCTTGAGTATGGAGATCAATACTCATAATAAGACATGGAATGACCTTCAAGTCTATTAATCTATGTATAAATGGTCTTTGGCTTTTTTTAACGTAATTTTATTTGTGCTCAGAAGATGACAATCAATTTTTGGAAAATGGTTTTAATAAATTTTAAACTCAAAAGATATAGATAAAACATCATTTTGCAACTTAACCTTCCATTTCAGTTGTTACTACCAGGAAATTCCTAGTAGTGATAGGAACCTCTCAATATGTTAGTTTTGGTTCAAGTGCTGAAAGATTGCTGCTACTTTTTTCTGAATCTGGCCCCAGGGTTCATCTTATATTTAATCTGGCTGTGAAAAGGTGAGATTATTCCAATTCAATTAATTCCAGTATCAGCAGGGTTATTGCTGCCATTTTCTTTTCAGCTCCATCCTACCTTCTTTAGCCGCTAGTGCCCTTGTTACCAAAACATCCATTTTACTTGGCAGCCTGCAACCATCGCTATAAAGCACCATTCCAGAGAATTCTGTAACGGTGATGGTCAAAACTGTTAAACTTCTTTAAAACAGCATATTTTCCTTGAAACAGAATGTTTGCCTGTTATGAACTGATGCATTACTCAGGATTCAGGAGCTTAGTTTTCTGAAGGCAGAAAAAAGTTCTTGTTATCTTGGAACATGCTGTTTGCTCCCAGAATAAATGATTAAAACTTATCAAGCTAGTTAAATTTCTGTGACAGGCTTTTTCTTTATCTCTTGTCATTGACTTCTCATTGCATTTGTTTCCCCATTATGGCTTTAGGAATTAAATGGTGCCCTTTACTATAAAGGAAGAAATGCAAATCCTACCTATGGTCAAATTGGCATTCTAATTTCAATTCTTAGTTTGCTTGCATGCAGAAATTTAAAATAAAAATTTATGTTGTCTAATCGACAGCATTTTAGAGGAGCATAGTATCATCTTGATGCAGGATAGCCTCTGAAATTCTGAGATTTGAGGTTGCCTTGCTAGGAGGGTTGGGTGATGAAAGGCTAGGATGGAAAAAATTGAACCTTGAGAGCTTGTCTTGGTAAGAAGGTTGGGTAAGGCTAAGATAAAGAGATTTCAACTGAGAATGCCAATAGAAAGGAAATAACGTAGAAGCTACTGGCTACCTACCAACCTGTGACTAATTTGGGTTTATTTGGCATTGTTGTTTGAACAGCTGTTAAAAGAAAAATTATATTGAAAATGTTGATTATAAGTCATTAAAGTTTTTGTTAAGATGAAGTTTGCATTTTCAGATCATAATAACTAAACCACACTCCCACTGCCCTTTTTCATCAGCATTTAAAATGGTGCTTGTTCAGATAAACAGTTGCAATCTTGATGTCCAACATACTTGAGATCTGTCTTTACCACAATGTTGCATGATGGTTATATTCTTTCAAGCTAAGAAAATACTAATTTACTAAATCTAGGAAACAACATGCTGTTTCAGTTGATAATTAAACTAATAGAAATCATAGAACAATTATTTTGCCAAGCTGCTAGCATCTTGTGTATGTTCGAGTTTTTTTTATTCTAAGTAACATGCTTCTTGTTTACTAAATCTAGAAAACTGCTCATCAAATTAAATATTTGCTGATAATTAATCCAATGCAAATCCTAGTATTACACTGCTGGAAACATCTATCTTGTCTGCACAATTTTCTTTGCTATCTTGGGTTCCTGGGAGGGCATGATTTTCTTTAATGATGTATTTTCACACTTTCAGTTAAGAAAATTCTAGGGGGCATTTCATAGTTTCAGTGACCGAGCAAAAAGCAAATGCTACAATTGGGAGTTAATTTCCAAGGAGAATATGAGAGTTGAGAACTGGAGTAAATTCTATATGCACCTCTATGTTTATTTATTTATGGATGAATTTTTTATTATTATAATAGGCTTCCCCTGTTTTTTGGCACGCATCTAATTCTTTGAGGTGACCATTTCTATGTTTGAGAGATTTTAATATCATGTTTCCTCAAACATCAGGATGGAAGAATATGGAAAGAGAGGGTATCCGCAACTGTGCGGAGGAGAGCTGACTTGCCTATTATGAAAGGTGGGGCACTTGAATCTGAATCTGCTGGGACACTGCCACGGCCAATCCAATCGAATAGACTGATTTTACCATCCATCAGTGCTCCTGAACATAATTTACTAAAACTACTTGAAGAATGTAATGCGTCTGGGATCTAAAACCCAATTTCAGTTTCTGATTGTTGTGCTGCTTTACATAAATTCCTGTCCTATATACTACTATTCTATCCAGGAATTATCAACTTTTCAGATCTGTTTACTTAATACATGCATTCTTTTTCCTTTCTTGATGTAAATTTAACAGTCAACTCGGAAATGAAGTATATGGTTGGCATCCTGACCTCTATCAATATTTGATTGACAGTTGTGGAACACTTGATGTTCATACTGCAGGGAAACTTGAAACAGAGTTTTACCTAGTTCAACTATGATTATTGGTTTAATCACACCTGAATGCTGGTTAGCAGATGCTGAATGACCCTGTTTAGATTTGGATTGGAATTGAAAATAAATTATTGAGAGGAAATTGATGGATTGCCTCATTCTGTTTAGATGAAGTGGCGGTGATTTTTTATCCCTTGAGCGGCCTCGAAATCACTGTTGAAAAGCGTTTCAGCCGATACTACAATTACATAAAGTGAGAAATGAGTTTGGGTTCAGAGCTTGAAGGTGGGGGGGGGCGGGGGGTGGAGGTGGGGCGCGGCGTGAGATAGAGAGTTGTGAGCTGCGTTGCCTGGCCAACAATTGCTCGCCGGAACGGAGGCAGTGGTTGTGGCCAGCTGGGACTCTGGGATTGTGTATTAAAATCTTTATCGATGAAATTTGAATTCGGTTTGTTTTTAGAAGTACGACTTTCGTTTGAATTATGAATTTAGTTTTTCGATCTTAAAACATAAATATATATTTACTAATTTTGATAAAATGAAAAAAGCACAATAAATTAATATGGTAAGACTGCAATTTAGATGAATATATATGTTGATTCACTAATACATGTAAAACATTAAGATGAATCTAAAAGATACGAACTTCAATGTATACATAAAAAAAAAATTAAAAGAATTAATAGCATAATGTAACCCAAATTACCTTATATTAAAACTATTTTAACGTATGCTAATGTTTCAATGAACTTAATAATTTATGTCGTCTAACGCTTGAAGATCTAAATAATATAAATACCCTTACAAATTATTGACAAAAAAGAAAAAAAAAATTAAACACAGGAAAAAAAAAAAGAAAAAGAAAAAGAAATCAAGGTTAACAAAACAGTTGATAAAATAAGTTAATCTGTTTCTAAATTATAATTTGCTTGTGAAAAAAAAAGCCCTACAAACATATAACAATTCAATTGAAAAAAGAAAAGAACAGAAAAACATATCATATATACAAGCCCTACGCGATTTCACTATTTATAGGAACAATGAAATTGCAATTGATTTGATGTTTTTAATTACTTAATTGCCCTTGCTTTCAATGCCTTCCCACCAAAATGGTGCCATTTCAAGGGGTCAAATTCGTTTTTTGATTCTGAAAATTTTGAAAGTAAATTTTTATTAGTTTACTATTATACCCTTTATATTGCCTCTTCTGCATTAAATGGTGCCGTTTTAATTGTTATTTTTTTATGTCTTTTTATTCTCTTCTCTTATCCAATTAACCAGGACAGCTGTTATCTAATATAAGGAGAGAGAAAAATTAATATGCGAATTTCATCATAACCATAATAAGATTCAAAATTTAATTAGAATTTAATCTACACTTTATTTAAAATATATATCACAATATTTAAACTCAATTCATTAATCTTTTATAATTACCTTTTAATAATAAATTATATAATAATATAATATTTTAAATTATCATACTAACTCATAATTTTAAAATAATATAAAATTAATCAATACACCTAATAAATTTCAATACATTTTTCTCTCTTAGTCCATTTGAGATAAATAAGTAGAATTAAAATTGAGAATTTCAATTTCAATTTTAATCTTCTAAAATTAGAATGATATTGGAATTGTAATTTTAATATTTATTTCACATAAAAAATTAAATAAAAAAAATTAGTGATGATGAAAATAACAGTAAAATTGGAAGTAGTAATGGTCCGATGAGCCATCATCGTCGGCGATAACAGTCCGATGAGTTTTCATCACCGATGGTGGCAATGTTGATGGTGGAAGTAGACCGCCATCGTCGATTATGGCGGATCACAGTCACCGATGGTAGTATTAGGGATGACAGTGACGGTGACAGTGGAAAAAAGAATAATAGTGGTGATTATGAAATTGTAATTCTTATAGATTGATAATAGAATTGTGAAATTATTTTTTTAGTTATATTACAATTTCATAAAATTATAAGTAGAATTTCAATTTTAATTTTAAATAATTGTCAAACACTGGTCAATTTTAATTCCAAACTAACCTTTAAACTTTTCAAAAAAATCCTAAAACCAGAAAAACTTTTCCCTTCATTGTCGAGGGTTTCGACCCTGCCGAACCCAAAGTCACTAGTGATCAAATCTACGTTTACCTTTCTCGCACCGTTATATTTGTTATATAGGGTTTCATTTCTCAGAGTTCGATTATGACTTCTGCATCAAGTACAATTTTTTGCTTTAATTGGTTATATATGATGGTTATTGGTAAAATTGATTTCTGAGTTGAGTATTTTGGTTTTTTAAATTAATTTTGTGATTTAGAGCTATTAATAATTTTGTAATTAACGTCTGGAGGTGTGAAAAAAGTTATAACTGGAGAGTTTTTATTTTTTATTTGAATTTTTTTTACTATGATTCTGCTTGATAGAAATATATATCTTAGAACTAAATCGATTGGAAAATTGATGCACTGCAGTAGTTTTATTTCGTTTCAAGGCTAAACTTTTGTTTATTTGACAATAGGATCAAGGAAATGAAAATGGTTTGTATTATAAGTGAAGAGAGTAGCAGCAATTAGTGATAGTAGGCTGTAAGTTATTCCATTATTAATTTTTTAATTCATATATATATATATGATCTCTCAAGCAAAAAATATATAAAGATAATATATTTCATGAGGCGTAAAATACAAAAAAGAAAAAAAAAAGGATTTATATGTATTTAATCATGCTTTAGTCTATGATATTTACAGGAGTGTATTACTCTTACAAAATATATGATTATTAATAAAAAAATAATTTATTTTAATCTTTCAATTCATTTATTCTTTTAATTCATTAATGACTTTAATCTCTCTTTACATTTTTAATTCTCTCATACTTTATATTTCTTAATTAATTTTTATATTTTTCAACACATTTTAAATAAAGATATTATTATTAATTTAAAATAAAATATAGTTTAAATTAATAAATAAAATAATTAAATTAAAATATTTTTAAAAAAATTAAAACGTTTATTTTAAGACCGATGAAATATTATTTAATTGTTGGGGTATGGTTATTATGTGGATTAGGCTTTGGCATTTTTGTGACCTACAAGAATTTGATGAAAAGTAATAATTCTTCCCCAGTTAATGACCAATATTTAAATAATCACTATATATTCATGTTATTGTTCTTCTTCATCCTCTTTACCTTTCTAACCATGCAAGTATCTCAAGAACTTACTTTATTACATTACATATATGTTTAAATTGTTCATTTTGTGTCATTTGAAAATCATATAATTAATTAATCAACTTAAAATATAGTGTTAGATTTCATAATCTACATAAAACGGATAGAGTATTTATCCCTTAAAATACAGTAAATCATATCCTTAACTTGTGTCACCAGTCTAGAATTATTTAAAAGTAGAAAGGTTCTTTTTCTACATTCTAAGAGTTTCCAATGTCTTTTATTTGTTCACCCATGTGAAACATTGAGATAATTTCATAGAGAGCTTTTTCTCTGTTCAGTTGAGTTCACATTCTCAGATCTTTTTCAATTAATCTTTTTGAAATATCTGATAACTTCCCACTTATGAAATCTTATTTTTTTCCAATTCAAACTTTTATAAATAATATATAAAATATATTATTTATCTGTACTAATTAATTACTAATATAACTAATTAATAACTAATGGATCCAAGTTTATATACCCATCATGGACATACTTGAACTCAACCCATTAATTACAATATCTCGCACTCACACATGACGAGATATCTCCTATCTATGGCAAGCTTTTTAGACATTTCATACTAGGCAGATAGATCGTATGACTGACATATTCGAGACCTTTTTACTAAACACTTGTTAAAGATATATAGCATCTAGATAAAAATATTTTGAGTAGATAAATTATGCATCAATTCATACTACTTATCACATTTCTTTTTCTCTCTTTTGATCTCATATCAATTTGTATTCACAATTATATTCACTGATAAATATAATTGGTCGACTTCTGAACACAAAAATGAATATGATCACTGAACAATCTTTCTTTATACTTAGTTCCCTCAATCATAATCCATATCACTTTTTTAGAGGTGTTCCATAAGATCGAATCGCTCATGATCTTTTGGTAACATCCTAAGATAGTCAACACTACATTATATTTTAAGAACTAGCCAAAAGTCATAAGGGTAATAAATTTTGAGAATCATAATTCCCAATGGTCTTACATTTTCAAAAGTTGAAATTATTAACTTTTGTCATCCCTATGGTAGAATTTCACACATGTGGTATGAAATATATGTCATAGTATTCTTTCCTTTTCTAAAGAGTGCATGTCTATCAAAAATATATTTTTGATTCAAAAATACTTTGTAGATGAAAATTTAGACACACTCAATATCTAAGTTGAGTTTTCTTATCTACACAGTTCACTTCAAAACTCATATTTGGCGACTGTCACGACCCGTTTCCGGATCGCGATGGTCTTAGGGTATGGGAAATGCCAATGGTGAACGACACCTGTAAAACCCAGTATCACATGCATAATCTATAAACCACAATGTATCATCCATTTTAGTTAGTTACCATCTATTCTGTTATTCTGTAATTCATTCTATAATTTACTGCAATTGGCAGTGATAATTAATACATCATATTGTATAATCATCATATAACTCATAATATCATCATAACATATATACATGTTCATTTCCTAGCTAACCCATACATACCCCATGGAGCAGCTAGATTATGAACATCAAAATAATAATACAGAATCAGAATATATACATCAGAACAGCTAGCAGAAATCCTCGGATGACCTACGACAGGATTCTGCAATCTACTCCTCTCCTGAAATGATTAAACAAAGAAAAGGTGAGTATATAAGATACTCAATGAATCTATATGCATCAGCAAATAAACAGTAGGTAATAATGGAGCAATGGTACCAATAGGTCAAGATACAATATCTAGAATCAGTAATAGGTTATAGTATAGCCAACGAACAAAGCATAGGCTCGGTATCATATGGAAAGACAGATAAAGGGATGGACTGTATGAAATTATACAATCTCCAGTAGAATCAGTATGGACTATATGAGAACATACAATCTCCAATAGCATATCAGTATCAATGAGCATAAAACTGACCAGGTCTTATGGCCAGGACCATAACCCCTCCTAGCTAGGACACCAATAAAACAATGTGCACATTATCGACAGTATTTTCCCATTACCCTGTTAGGTCAATAGCTTTGTCAAGCCACATTAGGATCAATATAAGGAAACAACATATCAATGGATACTATTATGCAATAATGACATCCTCCATATCAATAAGCTCAATATCAATCAATCAATTATCAATAGGATCCATGGCATTGTAATAGGTGACATATAAACAATGGTAAGTGGTTTGGTAATCAATAAAGACATGGAATAAAAGTTGGCTCGGTAAAGGAAAACGATAGGCCAATTGGCATGTCAACGTCGCTGGCGACAATGGCATTCAAATGGTAGGCCTATGGAATGCAAACAATAGGCCAAAGACAAAATAAACTAGGCATTTTCACAAACACTTGGTGGACATATAATGGCAAGCCAATAGGTTAGGTTTATGTGCAAATTTGACTTGCCCATTTCAATCAACAAGAAGCCACATTTGCAATTATACAATAGGCATCAAAGAAACAAGATTAAACAACATCAAATTGGATCAAATTGACTAAGGAATTCAAGATAAAAACCAAGCAAAATCAAGGCATGTGAATAGTGATTTGTGTTCGGCCAAAATGACACTTTCATACAAGATTTTCAATTTCAATTCTAACACAATAGGCATGTTAAAAGATGCATATAAGACTCAACTAAGCTTCCAAATGGCTTTGAAAAATTCAATTTCACCACAAACCACCAATGAAGCCGAATAGTATAACCTTGCCAAAACTTGGATTCTACACCAAACAATTCATCAATTAGTTACCTATTAACCTCCAATTGATATATTCTAATATCAATTAACATAAACTAACACTAATTCAAGTAGCTAAGACAAACAACTTCCATTTGGTTTTGAATTTTAGGGATTTCTATTAATTTGCATCAATTGATGCAATCTAACTTAAAACCCATCTAATTCAACCTTAGAATCATTCAACTAAACTATAAAATCAAACAAATAAACTTCTTACCTTGAATAGAGGTTCCACCCGAATTGGTTTCTTCAAGAATTCCTAGGTTTCCTTTGCTCTTCCTTGCAATTTGATGATGGAAATGGAAGGAACTAAGTTAGAACTTAATTTTTATACGATTTACTTAAGAAATTTGGTGAAGAATGAAGAAGAAATGGAGGAAATGAGGGAGGGAGGTTCGGCCACCATGAAGCAAAGAAGAAGATGATAGAAATTTTATCTAAGTGTTGTAATATATACAAAAATCAATTGGCAAATTACAACTTAATCCCCGAACTTCCATAAGTTACATTTTGACCCCAACTTCTTCTGTAATTTATTCTGACAATTCTGTCAGGATTTGGATTTCAAAATGGGGAGTCAATAAGCTTATTTTAATTTATACTTATTTATAAAAATGGTTTTAGAGTCATTCTATAACTCTGACCGACCAATTTCCACTATTCACTTTAAAGTTTTATTTATTTATAATTTTGCCATTGGTTACTTTTTTAGTGTTCCTAAATGATTTTCACTTCTTTATTTTTACCAAAATTACACATGCATTATGGTGATCTTTGACCCCCTGGTCAACTTCAGAAATTCTTCTGTTGATCGGACTGCTAATTTCTCAGCGGTGTTATTCCCAACACCGCCGCTTTCCGAAAAAGTAACTAGTTAGCTTTCTAACTGTGTCTCTAAAACTATTTCCTATCATTTCAAGATTTTTGAACCACATACTGAGAACTAAATCATGCATGTGAGTTAGAAAAATTCTAGGGCATTATATTCTACCCCTTACAAATAAATTTGTCCTCGAATTTAAATAGATATATACCTCACTGCTGGAACATGAGTGAATATATGCTCATCATCTCCTGCTCACTCTCCCAAGTGCACTCCTCCATGGACTAGTTCCTCCAAAGCACTTTAACCATCGGGATCTCCTTATTCCGTAGCTGTCTGACCTATCGATCAATGATCTCCACTGGAAGCTCCTCATACGACAAGTCCTCACTGAGATCTACCTCATGAACCTCCAATATGTGAGATGGATTAGATAGATACTTCCGCAGTATCGAGATATGGAAAAATGGATGCACGTGGCTTATGCTAGATGGAAGAGCCAATCTATAGGCCACATTATTTATAGGCCACATTACTTATCCTCTCAAGAATCTCAAATGGGCCTATAAACCTTGGTAATAACTTTCTCCTCTTCCCAAATCTCATAATACCCCTCATCGGTGAGACCTTAAGGAAGACATGATCATCAACTGCAAAATGTATATCCTTCCTCTTCGGATCAGCATAACTCTTCTACCTACTAAAGGCAATCCTCATCCGATCTCTGATCATAGACACCATTTCCATAGTCTCTCTAATCAACTCTGGCTCCTCTAGCTACTTCTCCCCTGGCTCTACCCAACACACTAGAGATCTACACTTCCTACCATATAGTGCTTCAAATGGAGCCATGCCAATAAAAGAGTGGTAGCTGTTGTTATAGGAGAACTCAATCAACGACAGATAATAATCCCAGTTAACTTTGAAATCTAGAGCACACAATCTAAACATATCCTTCAGAGTCTGGATTGTCCTCTTTGACTGCCCATCAGTCTGCGGATGAAAAGCAGTACTGAACCGTAACTGAGTACCCATAGCCTCCTGAAATTTTTGCCAAAAACAAGAAGTGAACTGTGTACCTCTGTTTGAAATAATCATCAAAGGAACTTGTAAGGCTTCACCCAAGCACCTCCTCCTGCGGATCCAAAGGGATCGAGGATGATCCGGAATGCTCTCGTTTTCGGGATGATTTCTCACGGATTGAGAGGCGACCTTAGCGCCCTTTTTCTGAAAATGATTTTGACGTTTTGAAGTCGCCACCTTAAGTTATTTTTTATTGGGAAAATTTAAGGTAAAAACATGATTTGACTCCAATTCTATCCCAAAGAAAAATAAGTGCACTAATCTTTGAAACCAAAAAGGATTCGGGGACTAGGTTTTCGGTTGAACTTAACATCTAATTTTAACCTTGATTTAAAGCGTTTTCATGAGCAGTTTTAAGGATGAGATATATTGATGCACGAGCAAGTTAGATGAAAATAAAGCAGTAAAGTAGTTAAGAGAGCGATAATTAAATTATTATAATTCAAGAATCTCAAAATATGGGATATCGACTCTAGCTCTTATGGGTTCTAGGTCAATCATACATTCCCAAATAATACATTCAATAAAATATTTAATTAATAGAAAAGAGATCACTTTGACCTTTTTCGATTTGAAGCTCTTAGATAGCTTGCCTGCGTATCCCATTGAATGGAAATCAAAACCTATGCAGTTCTCCCTTCATGCGAAGGAGGGTTGATTTTATGCCCAACTTATCATGTTTTGGACTTTTTATTTTGATGCTCTACCAAAATAAAGGAGATTTGCCTATTTTGATGCTCTATCAAAATAAAGGAGAGTTTGGAGACGATACCTGCTCTTTTGCTTTTTGGGAAGGCGGCTGTCTATTTGCTAGCCCAAATCGGAGTTCCACCTTAGCTTGATTGAAGCACTGGAAGGAGGTTGGATTGGCGGTGGTTTGATTGCTCGCCCGGATCAAAATTCCACCTTGGATCGGTGGTTAGATTGATGATTGGATTGCCTTTTATCTAACTTTTTGAGAAGAAAGTGGTCAGATTGCTTACCCGGATCGAAGCTCCACCGAGGATTGATTGAGGCCCAGGAAGACGGTCTGATTGTCTTTTATCTGATAATTCAAAATAAGCAAATCAATAGAGTGATTTTATTAGAAATAATTTTGATGCTCCACATGCCCCGAATTTTTTCCTTTTTTAGTTCAAAGAGAACTAAAGAAAATGGGTTCCACACTCCCCGAATTGATTATTCTTTAAACTCAAAGATAGTTAAAGAAATAAGAAGAAATCGATATATGAGAGAGAATAGAAGAAATCCAAGAAGGAAAATTCGACTTCAAGTGATTTCGGGGTCCCTAAATTATGAAGGGGGGCTCTATTTATAGGCAAGAGGAATGCCACCGGAGAGGGGTGGCGGCACCACCCAAGAAGGAGGGTGGCACCGCCCCTAAAAGAGGGCGGTAGCCCATTTGGCGCCCGGTGGTACCACCGGCGGGACTGCGGTACCGCCAAAGGGGGGCGGTGGGCAGCACTGCCCTCCCTTGAGGGTGGCAGCCCAAGTCCGACTTCGATCCGATGAGTTTCTGAGTTCGTTCGAGTGCGGGTTTGGTTCTGGTGAGTGCCGTTCAACTTGGCATAAGTCTAAAGGGTGTGGAAAATGAGTGTTCACAGCTGCCCCTCAGCATGGTTGCTTTTCTAGAAAAGTAATCATGGTGATAGTGGACATAGGCTACCATGATAAGGTAAAGATATCCTAAGGCTATCCTAGGAAGGGTATGAAAAGGTGCTCTTTAAGGTTTCCCCTAAAAAGGTCAAAAAATATCCTAAAGCTACCCTTAGAATGGTTTGAAAAACTTCTAAGGCTACCCTTATGAAAGGTTGACTTTAGAAAAGGAGAGGCCTAACTTTGCTATAGGTCTCAGAATGAGGGATCCTAACTCTCTGCTAGGGTGATAAGAAAGTTGTACTAAAGATGATATTGGTGCTATGCTAAACACATAGGATGAATGCTCAAGAGTCCATTGACAGTCGTGATGTTGGTGAACTAGGTTGTTCCTGTCTGCTTGGAACAAAAGAATGCATTCTGATCGCATCTTGCGGGGTGAAATCAAATGGAAAATTGATTTTGATTTCAGACATCTTTTAGAATGAAATTGGATAAAAATGGATTTTGATTTCAAATATTTTTCAGAATGAAATTAGATGGAAAAAGATTTTTGATTTCAAACATCTTTCAGAATGAAATCGGGTGAAAATGGATTTTGATTTCACCAAGGGCTGTTTGGGCTCAAAATGATTTTTAGTTTGCCAAGAGCTGCTTGGGTTTAAAATGATTTTTGATTTGCCAAGGGCTACTTGGACTTAAAATGACTTTTGGTTTGCCAAAGGCTACTTAGGCTTAAAATGATTTTTGGTTCGCCAGGGGCTGCTTGGGCTTAAAATGATTTTTGGTTTGCCAAGGGCTACTTAGGCTTAAGATGATTTTTAGCTCACTAAGGGCTACTTGGGCTTGAAATAATTTTTGATTTGCCAAGGGCTACTTAGGCTTAAAATTATTTTTTGTTTGCCAATGGCTACTTGGGCTTAAAATGATTTTTGGTTTGCCAAGGGCTGCTTGGGCAAAAAATGATTTTTGGTTTGCCAAGGGCTACTTGGGCTTAAAATGATTTTTGGTTTGCCAAGGGCTGCTTGGGCTTAAAATGATTTTTGGTTTACCAAGGGCTGCTTGGGCTTAAAATGATTTTTGATTTGCCAAGGGTTACTTGGGCTTAAAATGATTTTTGATTCACTAAGGGCTGCTTGGGCTTAAAATGATTTTTGATTTGCCAAGGGCTACTTGGGTTTAAAATGATTTTTGGTTTGCCAAGGGCTGTTTGGGCTTAAAATGATTTTTGTTTGCCAAGGGCTGCTTGGACTTAAAAGGATTTTGGTTCGCCAAGGGCTGCTTGGGCTTAAAATCATTTTTGGTTTGCCAAGGGCTACTTGGGCTTAAAATGATTTTTAGTTTGCCAAGGGTTGCTTGGGCTTAAAATGATTTTTGGTTCGCCAAGGCTTGCTTGAGCTTAAAATGATTTTTGGTTTGCCGAGGGCTCCTTGGGTTTAAAATGATTTTTAGTTCACCAAGGGCTCATTGGGCTTAAAATGATTTTTAGTTCACCAAGGGCTCCTTGGGCTTAAAATGATTTTTGGTTCGCCAAGGGCTACTTGGGCTTAAAATGATTATTGTTTTCTCAAGTTCAAATTTGAATGAGTGAGACTTTAATGATATGCGACTTATGAACCTTTGAGTTGAAGGAAATGATGCGTGGCTTAAGAGATTTTCCAAAATCTGAGGAAATAATGTAATTTAGGATGCCCTAAATCGAAAAGAAATTAATGAGATGCAATGTCCTAACTCTATACTAGGTTAGAAGTGAAAACCTATGCTCTTTAGGCAATTGAATTTTTTTTTTCAAAAGAGCAAACCTAATTCGGTTCTAGTTTGGAAAATGCAATTACCTTTAGAGGGTTCGATGAGCTTGGATTAACACTAATTGAGACTCTGAATTTTAAATATGCATCATATTTCTAATGCATGTTTTGACAAATTTAATACCTTGAACCAGTGAAAGGTAGATATGTATTGTAAGGTGACGATTTATGAGAAATGTCAGATTGATGATTGAAATTTTAGTAGGATGCCCCACTTTTTAAAGGAAGGTGACTTGTGGAAAAGGGTGATTTGGTCATTTTGTTGGTCTTTGAGGGTGAGATTATGGGTGTTGATCTTGGATCAAAGGCTACATCAGGTTTGATCAAATGGTGAGATTTTGGCTGATCTGGTATCTTGGATTTGAATAGGGTTTGATCTTGGATCAAAGGGTAAGATTAAGACTTGATCTTGGATCAAAGGTTGAGACTATGGTTGGTCTTAGAACATGGATTTGAATAGGGTTTGATCTTAGATCAAAGGGTAAGTTCAGGACATGATCAAATGGTGAGATTTTGGATGATCTGGGATCATGGATTTGAATAGGGTTTGATCTTAGGGCTGCACTTAGGTTCTTGTGGAGATGACCCATTTTTGGGGCCGTGATTTGAAGAGATGGCCCTCTTTTGAGTAATGATGACTTAGATCACTTTGGTGGTCATTAAGGTTTGAGAGAGAGTTGGCAATTTGTTAGGTAGTGACCAGTAAGACTGGTGAGATTTTGAAGTCACATTCAGTTTTGACCGAGTGTGTTGGATTGGGGATGATTCCATACTTAGTATTGGCTCAAAGATTAATTTGGAAGGCTGAGGTCAGGTATGCCTTGCCAGAATGGTTTTGGACTCCCAAAAGGTCAACTATGTGAGTTGGACCTGTTGGTTTGATTTTGAACACCTAATGGAAGGCTTTGTGGATTGGATTTAATTTGGACCGAAGGATGGCTTTGAGAGTTTGTCTATTTGGTCCTTGCCAAAGATGACTTTGTTTAATGAGATTTATGGAAGATGAATTTGTGGTTCGCTCTATGTAATACTCTAGGAAGTCCCATCTTATATGCATAATTTAATTCTCAGTTTATAATTTAAAAGAATTGAAATGATGGAAAATAATTTTAGAGACACAGTTAGAAAGCAAATGCAAAACTTTTCCGGAAATCGTCGGTGTCGGAAACACTGCTGGGAAAATAGCAGTTCGGCTAATTTAAGAATTTTTGACCCAAATTTGGGGGATGAAATAAGTTAATTTTATGTGAAATTTTGGTAAAAAAAAAGAGTTGAAAAATATTTTTGGAACTCTGAAAATGAGAGTAATGGTAAAATTATAAATAAAGGCAACTTTGGGGGCAATTTTAGAAATCTACTGTCTGGGATCCAGAAATGACCCAAAACTATTTTTAAATATAGAACAACTTAAAATAAGGTATTTCACTCCCCACACTTGAGGTTGAATCCAAACAGAATAGACAGAATAAATTACAGAAAGTTTTGGGGTCAAAAATAAAAATAAAAAAAAATTTGGGCCAAAAGTATAATTAAACAAAATTGTGGGACCCACCTTTTCTAGAAACCAGCCAAGGTGGCCAGCCATGATGTGGAGAAATGGATTTTCTTGATAAAAAAAATACTTAATTGATTTATTAATTAATTAAATAGGTGCCAAATAAGCCAAATTCTAGAATTTTCTTTTTTTTTTTTTTTATCTTCAATTTTTGTTGCCTTTTGGAAAAGAGGAGAACTAATATTGGCTGCCATTTTTGGAGAAGGGAACAGAGATATGGAGGAGAAAAAAGCCAAAAAAATATACTTCCAACCTTTCCAAAGAAAATCAACCAAAATTTGATAGGAAAAGATGAGAGAAAGAAGAGGAAGAAGATGAAATTTGATGGAGATTATGTGAGCTGTTTGGTAGAACAAAAAGATGAAGGAATTTCGTAGTTCAAGTTTAAGGTAAAACTTTCTAAACTTAGTTATTTGATTGTATTTAAGAGTTCTAAAGTTTGATTTGGCAAATAATTGAAGTAATTAAGCTAAAAAAATGTTAAGAAAGAGCTAGAGTTAATGTAGTTACTGAATTCTATTTTGAGGTAGTAATTTATGGCTATTATTCTGAAATTTTAAAGACTGAATTTGTGGATGGTTAAAGCATGAAAGTTCTAGATAAATATGTTAAATATATTTTTGTAAAAGAAATTTGTGAAATTCAAAGTGAGGAAAGATTTATTGAGTAAAGACTGTGATTGACCTGAAATTAGGTTTTCTAGAAAATGCTACTGTACTTTTATTATATATAATGATAGAGACAGAATTAGAAGAAGTGTTCAACATTAAAAGTGTTAATTAATGTCTTATCTATAGTTTTGTGAAAGGTTTTTGTAATTGGAATTGTGGTTTATGAGATATTAGATTATAAATTTAGACTGCCGGATTGACTGTTTAACAGAACATAGGTTACAAAATTATATTAATATAAGGACCTTAAAATCTAAATTAGAGAAAGTGTTAAACATGAAAGATGATAATTTATACGTAATATAAATGACTGTAAAGTGGTTTTATAATTGGATGAGTATCAAATTTATTATAGGCATAGAAATTGGACATGTCTGGATAGAGATTTTAGAACAGTAATTTAATTTTGGAAATTCACTAATAATTGTACAGTAATCTAAAAATTTTAAAATTTGGATATGTTATACTTTTATGTGTCTATTTTCAATAAAAAAATGAATTAAAGTAATAGCTTAAGTTTAAATTAACACCATAAATTGTATAGTAATGATTTTAATATGAAATTTGAATATATTAGAACCTTATATGTTAAGTTTAATTAGGAATAAGAATAGAAGAAATTAGATAATTATAGAGAGAAATATGAGTAATAGAACACAGGCTGCCAGTAAGGTTCTTTATAGGTAAAATCCCAGTAACTTGAAAATTTGAGGAATTTTTTTTAATATAAATATAAGTAATGTAAGTTTATATTAAAATAGTATCTAAATGGAAACTAATTGAATATGTAGAGTCAAGAATGAATAAGAGATGTGATGGGTACCATAAAAGATAAGGCAAAGAATCAAGGATAAAGGAAAAAGTGAAATGTTCAAGTTATTAGCAAGGTGAGTAATGTATACATCATTATGCATACCATTTTTTAGTCGTTGACCAATGAACATGTTTTCTTTTTGGTTAAATGTCTCATTGCTATTGTTGATCATTCTTGATCATTCTCAAATATTGGAATCATCCATATCCATTGATTGTTATTGATATTGAAATGCCTATTGTACTTAATTGACTATGTACCTGAATTGCTCCTAAAAGTATGCACACCAAATGTTTAACCACATTTCATGTTGTTTATTGTTAATTGCTGCCTTTGTATCAAGAAAAGAAACCGATACATGACTAATAAAATATATTGACAAGTAAGCCATTGTACCGTAATGTTCCTAATGAATAATTGATATTGTTATTGATATCCATTGGCCTATTTACATGTGGATTTGTCAAAGTTGCCTCACCGACGGGGTAGTGGGTACATACCGTCAACAATGTGCACATTGACTATATATGATACCCTAGCTGGGAAGGGTTAACTATCCTAGCTATAGGGCCTGATCAACCTTATATACATGATATGAGATCGACTGTGTGATTACACATAGTCTACGTGTTTCATGGCCCTTTATCTGTCTTATCTACATGATATGAGTATTACTTGCCTATTCATTGATTCCAAGCTTATACCTTATTGCTTACCACTGATGGCCATTCTTTCATCTATTCAGTTACCTGTTCCAAACTTCCCAAAACATTGGGTGTGCAAATTAATTAACCTTGACATTTTAATTAAATATACTGATATTCTTCATTGTATTTATTGATACTTGACTACCATTGTTATCCTTTATTATCATATGCTTATATCACCTGTTTAACGATGTATAATGCTCACTGAGTATTTTTATACTCACCCTATTATGGTTTATAATTTTTACAGGAATGAGATAGTGAAGGCTGATTCCAAGTCAATCTCTTCTCTGACTTGGAATGTCAAGTACAGCAAGATAGAATACTATTCGCTAATGGTTATAAGTGTCTACTCATAGGGCTCCATGATACTGAGTGTAATTAGACGATTGGTAACTATAATGATGTATGAACAGTGAAATATTTAAGGTTACAGTGACATTAAAAATTATAATGTGTAATGTATAATGATTGAAAATGTCAATGATAATAAAGTGGTAAATACAGTGACAGAGGTAAATAATAAAAATGAAATTTTCATGTTTTGAAAAAGAAATTTAGAAGTGCCATGTGTGATTATTGATCTGTGAAGTTGAGGGTATAAAGATGACAAATTATTTGGAGTGTAAAATAATTTTTAGTGCAGGCTGTGTAATTTTTAAGAGAACCGGTTTTGGGTCTGGAATAGTATTAAAATTACAAAGGAAACTCTAGCAAATTTTCTGTAAAATTTATAAGAAATAAATGGGATATAAGTATTGATTAATGAATTAATATTGATTGAATGATTGATGAATGAATTGTTTAATGGGTTCTACGGGTTTTCGGTGACCTTAAGTTCTACGGGTTGTCCATTATGAACTCATTCCTCTACTTAATGTGCGTGTGTGTGTATATATATATATATATAAAGAGAGAGAGAGAGTGCTTGATAAGAATTGATAAAAATTGATAAAAAGTAATAAGTAAATTGAAAGTGAATGAGAATTTAAAATGACTAAATTATATTATTGTACCGATTGAATCAGTATATGATAAGTTAATATTGAATTACTTAGGCAATATGATTGTAATAACTAAATTAGTAGCTAAGTAATGATTTAGAGAAATACAAGACTAATATGATAATGTTGAAAGGTGATTAAAATTCATGAAGTATAGTAAAAGTAAATTAATCAGTTACTAGAGATATAAGGATTATGGAAATAAAATGTTAGCAAATGATATGATAACTACGAAAATAGATATCAGACTAAGAATGTTAATAAGAGATATAGAGAAATTGTAATGTAAAGTAGTATGAAGATTACTTGAGGTATCAGTATTGATGATTCCAAATAATAGAGAATATGGAGCTATTGAGGCATAGAATAGTGAAAAGTTAAGAATATGATTGTAATGAAAGAATAAATACATGTTATAGCAATTAAGTAAAATGAGAAGTAAATGATATACTAATAGTTCTTATAATGGTATACATAACTGATTATTGAGGTTCAAA